>CANNZV010002483.1:0-96309 GCA_947561585.1 Caprella mutica
ATGTACTTATAAGTATTGCCATATGTACTTATAAGTATTGCCATATGTACTTATAAGTATTGCCATATGTACTTATAAGTAATGCCATATATACTTATAAGTATTGCCATATGTACTTATAAGTATTGTCATATGTACTTATAAGTATTGCCACTTGCTACAATAATTAATAGCCATTTAATTTGCCATATCTTCCCTTAATAGTAAGGTTAAAAAAAGTACTTAAATATTTAAATAAAATATACGAATGAAGCATATGAATATCAATGAACTTACCTTTCTATATTTCTGGATTATTTTTGAAAGCATTTAAAAAACAAAGATTATTGATTGGAAACATACTAACAGGTAATTTTGCATTAAAATGACCTGAATTTTAAATTAAATTTAACCTAAATTTAAAATAAAATTTGACTTGAATTTAAAATAAATTTGACTTGAATTTAAAATAAAATTTGACTTGAATTTAAGATAAAATTTGATCTGAATTTAAAATAAAATTTGACCTGAATTAAAATAAAATTTGATCTAAATTTAAAATTAAATTTGACCTGAATTTAAAATAAAATTTGAACTGAATTAAAAAAAATTTGACCTAAATTTAAAGTATATTAACCTGAATTTAAGCTTCAATATGTCTTGAATTCAAAATTAAATTAAGACTGAAATTTAAACAATTAGTCGTTCTTGTACCAAATGTAAAAAAAATTAATATATGAAAAATAGAATTTTTGACAACGACCTAAAATATTTATATTCCTTGTTATTAATCATCATATAAAATATAATTTCTATTTAAGTGGGAGAAATAATTTTTGAAACTTTAATCCCTCTTAACATTAGAGTTTATTACTTGTAAAAACAAGCTATTAATAACCCGCTAAATTAACGTGAGAACGTATGCCGAGATACACTATCTATTATCAATCAAACAAGAGTAGCATGTGTGCTGTACATAGAGTACTGTACTCTTTACTCACTACTCTAAAGTAATTAATGTATTAAAATGCATTCTAGTGCATATATGTAGGAAATAACTAAGATGCATATGTACAGTCAAAGAAAAGTGTATCTGTAATGATTTTAGACATCATCAAAAATAAATTTTAATGCAATGTTTGTATATATTTTTTAATTGGTCTGAATCTCATCGACAAACTTGTAAGATATGAAAATAATAGAAAATTTAAAACTGTGACTTTTTTCTCTGACAGTACATCATTACAGTGACTTTTTTCTCTGACAGTACATCATTACAGTGACTCTTTTCTCTGATAGTACATCATCACAGTAACTCTTTTCTCTGATAGTACATCATCACAGTAACTCTTTTCCCTGATAGTACATCATAACAGTGACTCTTTTCTCTGATAGTACATCATAACAGTGACTCTTTTCTCTGATAGTACATCATAACAGTGACTCTTTTCTCTGATAGTACATCATCACAGTGACTCTTTTCTCTGATAGTACATCATCACAGTGACTCTTTTCTCTGATAGTACATCATCACAGTGACTCTTTTCTCTGATAGTACATCATCACAGTGACTCTTTTCTCTGATAGTACATCATCACAGTGACTCTTTTCTCTGACAGTACATCATCACAGTGACTCTTTTCTCTGATAGTACATCATAACAGTGACTCTTTTCTCTGATAGTACATCATCACAGTGACTGTGATGATATCTCTTAAATATTGTAAAGTACTTTTGCTGATTATTTGTTTACATATATTTGATATTAAAATACACTTCACAATATTTGATCTTGTTTTTATTACCATACCATGATTAGTTTCAAGTTTTAATCATGAAGTTAATAATGTAATACAGGTATTTATTAATAAGGTTCAAAAAGAAATCAAATAATTATTTCAGGGTAAGTTACGAATTATAGGTCAGTACTACATCTTCGGTCATATTAGAAAAACTATATACATTTATTATTAGATAGCACTGTGTAATGATAATAATTTTTATATTGTTTTTTCGTATATGACCGAAGATGTAGTACTGACCGATAATTCGTAACTTACCGTATGTCAAATGTATTATGTACTTATTTCAAAAGCGTCATAACTCAATATTTAAAAGTTTACTCACATAGGTAAACTATTCGGAAATTACAAATCTATTTCAATATGCTTTGTCTATTTATCTTTATTTACTTCTATTAAACTCAATACCTTATTTTAGGATTAATTTAAACGAGTGCCAAGAGAATTAATGAACCGTCTTTTCAATAACGATTGGACTTTTATGAGAAATGCAGTTATTGAAAATTATGACAGCAAAGGGTAAGTTTTTAGTTACTGAACAGTTTCACATTTTCGATCATTAATAAAAGTGAATAATTTGATAGTTTGACCAATTCTTTTGATTGGTATCATTAATGATAACTGCATTATCATTAATGATAACTGGATTATCATTAATGATAATAACGAGAAAATTGTAATTATTACATTCGCAAAATTGCAGAAGGTTATGTTAGGTATTTATTTATTCACTTGTTTTCATAATCTCGTATTCGCATAACTCAAAAAGTATTCAACCAAATTGTCTGAAATTTTAGCTGGACGATTGGTCATTGACCGTGAACCATTTGATTAGATTTGAGGAGCGATCAGGTCAAAGGTCAAGGTCAAGTTATAAATTGATTGAAGCGGAGGTGAAAATATGCGCTCTACTAGTGCCCATTGTAATTAAATAGTGTTTCCATATGATCGTAAATGTAGAACCGTCCCACTACTCTGAACTTACCCTAAATTAAAAAAAAATCCAAATAGACTAAAATATACAGCAAGAAGAGGTCTTTTTTCCTAATGTTAATATTTACATTTTATATGCAGTACGTATATAAAGTACTGCTAGTGAAATAAATAACCTGTCACTGAATCATTTCCTGTTTTTGTAATTACTAGAAAATGAAGGAACATGATATACAGAAAAACATTTTCCTGAGATTTGATATGCTATAGTAAATAATTATCTTATTTCCTTTAAAAAAATCGGAAGTATCAGCTTTTGTTCTAATTCTTGGAATTGCTTGATTCAATGGTTAGCAATAGTCTAATTTGAATATTTATTTTAATAGTATCTTCAAGAATTGTATAAGAAACTGCATAATATAATTATGTAGAAAAACAAGATCAAATTGAATCATAATATGATTTGTTTCCAAAATGTATTGGAGATTGAATTAGATTAAAATTTGTATTCAATAACTTCGATTGATTTCATTAATCAGTAAAATTATAATAATAATATTCAACATCAAATTTCAAGATTCTTTGGATAAAAAAATGTTTAAAAAATATATTAAATTAAACAGCCATTCGGTGAATTATTTAACACCATATATATTTCATAAAATTACATTATATTTATCTGTTTAACTTCATAATTAACTGTAAACTATCACGGTGTACTCAATGCTAAAAAAAGAACAATTAAACTTAATTAAAATGAATGGAGTGTGTAAGACAAAGAGAGAAACATGTGAACCTATAAAGAAAATGTACATCAAAACAACTAAACCCCTAAACCAAGGACTTAAAGCATTATAATATGCAAGTCATTTAGTGCTATGTTATATAAGAACAAGTGATTATATTGTCGAAATTCCAATGATTTCACATGAAGTTTTCAACCTAGATGTTCTCCAATATAAATATTTTCAATATATTTACATAAAACAAAAAAAATAGTTGATTTACATAAAACAAAAAATAATTGCAAACGATATGAACCCATCTTATATTTTTTGATCGTAACGCAAAAAATGTTTGGTCGACTAATATAAATTAGGTTTGGTTCTGTCCTTATCTTCGCTGGGTACAATATAAATTTGATGGCCGGAAATTTCGGTCTTGGAAATTTCAGTTTCATAATTAAAAATGACCTCTCATCATAAATGGCCACAATGTAGTTTGCTGTATCCGCTAGTTTGTTGTACTACACACTTCATGATTGTTTAATAACCTGGCAGGGGGGTTTGGGAAGGATGGGGGAGAGCACGCTTCTCGATATATCTAATTCATAAGTCTTATTTATACCTGAGACCGAATTTTGCAAGACTGAAATTTGCTAGAACCCATAAATTTTTCTCTAGGATGCAATTTAAGATTAAAAACAAAGTTATATTGTTGCCAAAAATAATTGACTATATTTAATTTGAAATATACCATTAAAATGAATGAGGATTGTTAAATACATGCAAACAATTTAGGATTATTTTTAATCTGGAAACAAATTCACAAGATATGTATAATTCAATTACAGAATATCTAATTCATCAATAACTTTTAATAAATATTACTAATAGTTTCCGGCCTGCAACAATCACCTGGTTTCCTGCATATCAAGTATCGATTTCAAATGGCTAGAGTATTACAAGAATAATGTTCATTATATCAACAATACTGACAATTCAATATAATTTCATCTATCTGATGCACACACTATAACGATAGTGTATAACTATAGTGTATAACGATAGTGTATATTATGCTATCAAGTTGCAACGGTGTTGTTTTAGGTACAGTTCTCTGAATTACAACTCTTATAAACATGCACGATCTCAGAAAAATTAATGTGAATAATTATTGTAGTAGGAAATTTGACAGTTTGTCATATGAAATAAATAAAATTGCTTCATTAGTAAGATTAAATTATGTAAATAAAATAAGGTTAAACGGATCTTTCCCAGAATAGAGGCGCAAAATATTTATTAATATATTTTTTTATATATTAAATGTGTATCATAGATACCAAGTTCAAAAAATGAAATGAAAATTTGTTCATTAAGACAACCAATATGATAAATGATAACCAATATGATAAATGATAACCAATATGATAAATGATAACCAATATGATAAATGATAACCAATATGATAAATGATAACCAATATGATAAATGATAACCAATATGATAATGATAACCAATATGATAATGATAACCAATATGATAAATGTTAACCAATATGATAAATGATAACCAATATGATAAATGATAACCAATATGATAATGATAACCAATATGATAAATGATAACCAATATGATAAATGATAACCAATATGATAAATGATAACCAATATGATAATGATAACCAATATGATAAATGATAACCAATATGATAAATGATAACCAATATGATAATGATAACCAATATGATAATGATAACCAATATGATAAATGATAACCAATATGATAAATGATAACCAATATGATAATGTTAACCAATATGATAAAAGATAACCAATATGATAAATGATAACAAATATGATAATGATAACCAATATGATAAATGATAACAAATATGATAATGATAACCAATATGCTAAATGATAACCAATATGATTAATGATAGCCAATATGATACTGATAACTAATATGAAAATGATAACCAATATGATAATGATTACCAATATGATAATGATAACTAATATGATAATGATAACTAATATGATAATGATAACCGATAGAATAATTATAACCAATATTATAATGATAACCAATTTTATAATGATAACCAATATTATAATGATAACCAATATGATAATAATAACCGAATCGTATTACAGATACGGTAATTCCTAATAAATATTTTGCCTCTAATAAATTAGTAAATAATGATATTAAATATAAGTATATTATTAAATATTTTGCGCCGCTATTCTGGGAAAGACCCGGCTAAATAATGAATACTGATGGCATCAGTAATATTTAAATTCAGAAAATAGCTACAAACGTACATAGTTATATTCATCAGTTAGACAGTAATTAGAATAATGATCCTCATTTATATTTATTCTCGTATAATACTTTAGGTATTATTTTAGTGAAAATCATTTAATATATAAATTATTAATAATAACAATATTTTATAGTCATTCCCTCATAAATTTGATACTCATTGTTCCTAAGAAGATATTTTCAAGTAGCTTTTCTGCATCCTTGAACTAAATTCTTGTATTTCCAGTGTACCAAATCTACTGCAAATTATTCCTGAGTAGTTAAATAACTTTCAAATAGTTTTCTATATTCATTTGAGTATCTCGTAACTTTCGTGTTACCGAGTAGCGTCTCAGTCACGGTGGTTACCAAGATCAGTGCCCCCACCGTGTAGAGACTCACAACTTGAGACTGTAACGAGGGACTGCGACTGCTACAGACTACAGCCCGTCAGTGCGTGGTGTGGTGCGTAATTTATTGGGAGCTGTGGACCGGTGGTACAGAGCTCTCATTACGAGATATTAGGTACTGTCTCTGTGAGGGGGGAGGGGATGGGGAGAGATAGGGGATGGGGAGTGAGAGGAGAGGGGATGGTGATGGAGAGAGAATGGTGATGGAGAGAGAATGGTGATGGAGAGAGAATGGTGATGGAGAGAGAATGGTGATGGAGAGGGGATGGGGAGTGAGAGGAGAGGAGAGGGGATGGTGATGGAGAGAGAATGGTGATGGAGAGGGGATGGGGAGTGAGAGGAGAGGGGGTGGTGATGGAGAGAGAATGGTGATGGAGAGGGGATGAGGAGTGAGAGGAGAGGGGATGGTGATGGAGAGAGAATGGTGATGGAGAGGGGATGGAGAGAGAGGGGATGGAGCGAATAAGAAAATTAGTGAAACAAGATAATTTCACATGTAGGGAGAATTTTTAGAATTTTAAGTTAAAATTTTAATTAAAACGAAATATAGAATAAAGGTAGAGCATAATTGAAAAAATTACATGAATGAGAGATATGAGAAAGATTAAGTAATTATGCAATAAAATAAAAGAAGAAAAGAAGGATTTTTTCAAAATATATACTGACTGTAAAATGGTTGATTTAATTTTTGGAAATGATCAATTTTAGTGAACTTTCAATTGTCTTGAACACAATAAGAATAAATCATTTTGGGGAGAAATACCACACTGAAAAAAAGAACTAGTCAAATTGACTCTAAATTCGAGTTTTCAGTTTGACCCAAAACCGGCTCAAAAATGTGAGTCAATTTGACTCATCCTAATACTTTACTCAAAAACAAGAGTCATACTGACTCCTGATTCATAGTCAGATTGACTCAGGCAGAGTCAATCAGGAAAAAAAAACTCCAATATTTAGTTCTTCAGCCTTGACTCATACGATAAATTGATTCTTTTAACATAAATTTAATTTTCTTTAATTTAATTTACTTAAATTTAGCTACATCAGGTGTATACTTATCATATATATTTCTGTAAAAATGAATTTGAAATGAATTAAAATTGTATTCAAAAATAAATTACGCACTATCCATCTGCTTTTCAATAACTATTTAAAATAAAACTATGAATTTAAATTCCCTCTCAAAAAACAGAAAGAATGCACCGGTAACATAAATCAGGATATCTAATCCAGAAGGTATTAGTCACGTTTGGGTCTTCTTTTCTTAAATGCACTTTTTAAAGACTTTGTTGGTTCTTAAACTTGTGATTTAATACGTCTATGAAATTGAGAACAGAAGTGAGAATTTGAATAAAAGTGCAGCGTATTAATATTTGGAGGGAATCCGAATGCAAGCTAAAAAAATAAGAGTTAACGAATTAAAAAAAATTTAAAGAAAAAAAACAAGAAATTCGGATTTTAGAGGAAATTTCAAACTAAGAAAAACATCAAATTCTAGCAATTTCAGTACGAAAATATTTAGATTTTTAGAATAAAAGAGGATAAATAAAAGATTCAGATTATAGAAGAAATGATGATAAAAAATTAAGATTTAAAGTAAATGAAATGAAAAATTCAGATAATAATAAAAGTGAAAGAAAAAATCAGGTTTTTATTCAAAAACAATCGATTAGCTCTTTATTTAACAGAAAAAAGTGGAAGCATTTCAAAATTTAGGGTGAAATAATACGATTTTGGGGATAACTGATTTTCATTTCTCAGTATATTCTTTTTATTTCAACACTGTGAAATAATTTTTGAACATATTCAATATTTGAAATTTTTATATGAATGTAAAAGCTTTTGACAGAAAAAAGATACTATAAGTTTCTTAATTCAAATACTTAGCCTTCTATTTATAAACTCCTAAAATTTTCGTTTAGAACTCATTGAGTGAGCTAATTAATACTTTTAGATGAGCTACTTAAATTGTAAATAACTAATATCTGTGATTTCTATAATTTAATCCATTACAGAAATAGTTATATAAATTTAATAGAAGAGCGTTTTTATGACCAAAAACAACTCACCCAAATAGAATTCAGTTCATTATTAGTGATTTTGTTTAATAATAAATGAGTGCTCGTTTTTCAGTGAGAGTTTAGTCCTGTGACAGAAAGTAGCGGTAGGAATCCTTGTAATAGGAGTCCTGTACATCATTAACTCGAAAACTATTTCAGCGAACCGTCTCCTGTAGATCACGAACTGTATGATGCTCATGATGTCGAATAAATGCTCATGGTGTCTAATAATACTCATGGTGTCTAATAATGCTCATGATGTCGAATAATGCTCATGATGTCGAATAATGCTCATGATGTCGAAAAATGCTCATGATGTCGAATAATGCTCATGATGTCGAATAATGCTCATGATGTCGAATAATGCTCATGATGTCGAATAATGCCCATGATGTCGAATAATGCTCATGATGTCGAATAATGCTCATGATGTCGAATAATGCTCATGATGTCGAAAAATGCTCATGATGTCGAATAATGCTCATGATGTCGAATAATGCTCATGATGTCGAATAATGCTCATGATGTCGAACAATGCTCATGATGTCATATATAACGTCAATCATAGCATACATATTTTCATATCTTATCATACATATTATATAGTTATGATTTTCATTTTTCCATTGATTAGTATTAATACTTTTCAATATTCTCCATAATTTGATGATGATGAATAAGCCATATAAATTTATTTCTAAAATGAAAAAATACTAATATATTAAAGTACGATATAAAATATTTCATTACATTATAATATAGCATTGATAATTAATATAATATTGATTTTCAATTAATTTGGTATTTAAAATATATACTTTAAACTGATTTTCTAATCATTAAATTATTTTACAAACTATATGAAAACATGATAATATTAAATCCTATAATCATTGGCATGTGGTTAAAATAGCAAGTCACGCTGCAACCACCATCCCTCTGATAAATTTCCCAGCCTTTTCCTCTTCTGATTGACGGTAAACCGACACCATAATAATCTTCAAATATTTCCCTCACAGTAAAAACATTAAATGCAATAAAAAATAAACCAGAGGTTGGGAGACGAGGTGTGAAAGAAGAAACTTCAATTACCGCCAGAGTCAAATTCTATGGAGAAAAATTAGTACTTGTAAAGCAGTTTTTTTTGTGTTAATGTCAGTCATAAATCATCATCACTAGAGTACATCACTTGTATCATCACTAGAATACATCACTAGTATCATCACTAGAGTACATCACTAGTATTGAAAATAGACATTATTATAGCATTTTCCAATATAATTTCTCATATAGCATTGATACATATTTTGAATCCAAAAGTTAACCTGCATGTTTTAGGATATAAACAAGACAATGTGCTCTCCTTACTCCCTATCATTTTGTCAGTGTTTTGAGAATGTTATCATACATAAATAAAATTAAAAATCATATTCCCAAGTAAATCAGATCATATCCCAGGAAATAATAGTAGGTACAAAGTTCCACGGAGTAACTTTATCCTGGTATTGGAACACTATCGGCAATGTGTCAACAATATTGAGGCAACGTTGCTCCCGATAAACTGTATCAACTGAGTTCAGACCAATCAAATGATCAATGAACCCATATGGTTATTACCTTCGCAAAATTCCTGAAGGTTATGTTTGGATCGGAATAAAATTTTAATATTGTTAATCGCATAACACAAAAAACTCAATCAAATTGACTGTAAATTGGCGGGACGGTTGATCATTATCCAAAAACTATTTTATTAGATTTTTGAGAGTGATCGGATCAAAGATCAAGGTCACGAAAAGGTCAAAATTACCCAAAAATTGAGCAGTGGCGGAGGTATGCGCTCTAGGAGTTATCGTTCTAGTTGGTACAATCTTGTGGGTACTTACGTGCAAAATAATCCTATTTTTTTAAAGACTCTTTCTAAATTATTAATTAAGAGAATATTAATTTTAGGAGTATAGTACTTTATCTTATATCATAATGTAAATCGTTCAACTTCGAATACAATATCATTTGGTGAAAATATTTAGAAATATTAACTAAAATACAAGGGAACATTGACGGTTAGCGTGAAATTAGTGAAATTAGTTCATTATTTCCGTGACGCCATTTATTTCACCAAGAGGAATTCAACTCAATGATTTTTAGAATAAAAGAATGTTTTCAGTTTTATTTCACATAGATTATTTTATATTCCTAATTCAGGTAATGAAATATGCGAAGTTCAGGTTAAAAAAAATACCTTTAAAATATCAGAAAAAATATCATGTTTGTTGATATCATCGATTTAGCAATGTTAGTACTACTTACCAATAATGGTATTATTTCTCATTCATTTTTAGGAGAATCTTTAATCGAAATATTATTATCCTTCATTCTATTTTAGTCTGATTGAACTTCCAGTTTCCATATATTTCGATACAATCTTGATTGAAGGAGCAAATTTTCCGTTTACCAACATCACTTTGTTGCAATCGGAAACATATACTATGTGATCATATTTCTTAACAATTTTACAGCGTATTTTACCATACAAATTACTCGTTTGCGAGAACACTGTCATAACTCTGAAAAGCTATTTTTCAGGGGAGACATTTTAGTACATGAAATTTAGGTACATTTAATGGAATATCGTTAGGATATTTAGCCTCTCTAGCTGTCAGTTTTAGAGCTACAATTAATGATGAAACTTTAACCAAAATAATCAGTATTATACAATTTACATGTCAATATGGATAACTCGAAAATACATCTTTGTGTGTTTATGACGTTGTCTTACGAGTGAGTCATATATACAAGTAAATATCACATCGAATTGAATGTTTATTGGACCGTATTTCTTTTCAAAACTACTTTACAAAAATAGGGATAAGTTTTAATTTAATAAGTTCTATGGCACGTGTTTCAGGGTACAATAGCCAATGGATCAGGACTGAAACTTCCATCAACGTCAACCGCTATTAGCGTCACTGCCCGAAATAATCTCTCGTAGATATATCGGGAGAGCTTTCGGAGGGAGAAGAGGGAGAAGTGCAACGGTGCGTATCTCCCACGAGGGTAAAGATGAAGTGAATAGACGAGCAAAGAGGGTATATTTTAAATGAGGACAGGTTAGATATCGAACAGAGTTTAATTAAAGTAAGTTTCGAATTATTGGTCGGTTTCACTTCCTCCGACATATAAGAAATAACTATATTATTATTTATATTTATTTGTATCCATGATACGCAGGTATCATGGATACAGGTATAATGAATGAAAGCATCAAGGACCTGCAGGTATCATGGATACCAATAAAAATATAAATTATATAATTATTATTATATATATTTTTTTGGAGCAAGTAAAGTTAACGGACCACAAAACATTTTTTTAGTTTTAAAAAATATTTTCTTTGCTATAAATGTTAATATTAATGATTATACATTAATTTTGCATATTTTATTAATTGAAATAATTGATAATAGACCTAATCCATTTTGAAGTTGTGAAGAACGCGTAATAAAAAGATGGAAAAAAATTCTGTTTAATCCTTTAATGTGATTCCAAAATTGTATACTTATTCCAATAATTATTGGTCAAATATTTAATAATTTAACCAAGTAAAGTTAACGGACCAGAATCTAACTTAGTAAAGTTAGCAGACTGTGGTTAGCACCTGCTCCCATTTTCGTAAGTAATCGAAGATCGATATTATTTATGCATTTTAATTATTTACATGTTCTTCACTGTGAGAGTTGATCTATAAAGTGGAGCATTATTTGTATGTCATTGCAGTGACGATATATGTTTTTACATGAAAAATCTCGAAAACAGAAAAATACGGGATACAGAAAAATACGGAAAAAAATCCGAATACTTTTTATAAATTTCCAAGTCAATTTTATCTTAATAATTAAAAAAAATGTAAATAATCGTAGTTTGTTATTTTTGACGTGTAATACACTAGCGAAATCAGAATAACAGAAAATATTGAATTCGGACAACAGTAAAATGAGAATAAAAAATAAAAAATATGGATTTTTTTAAATCCGAATATAATTATAAGAGAATCTGTTAATTTTGCCAATGAAAAAGTTATAGTCCGTCATTTTTGACGGGTAATACACTAGTAATCTAGTAATCTATATATAATTTTATATGCACGAATTTTAATACTCATATAGGTATATTTCTGAATATATTATGTCATTGCTATTTGGTTAATGAATTACAATGGAATAATAAGGTTCCACTACACCTTTTCATCTGACAAATAAATAGACTAAGACTATGGCAAGAAAAAGAACACAGTCCTGAAATAGACACAAGCATTTAACATTATAGTCGTAATAATTAGCAGACAAGATGTCTACTACGAGTGAGTTACTGCGTTGCGACGAATTAAAATGCGTAAAAAAAGCACACCTGACGAACCGTGTATTGTAGGTAGAGCCCAGGTAAGAAATTAGAGTCGTCAATCGGTTGTTTTCAACTGAAAATTCTTGTATAACAAGTTTTTTTAAATCTTGTTTTTAATAGATTCTTTTTAAATCGTCTATCCACGATATTTTATTAGACGAATAATTTATAGTCTTCAAAAAGAAAATGTATCGTCTTCGCGCAGGAAAATTTATAATAATAAAAATAATGTAATAATAAAAAACAACAATAAAATAAATAAAATATTACAATTATTTTAAAATAATCAATATAAACTGTATTCGCATTAACGCTTAATCATTTTTGTGAACATATTTACAGTCATATAAACTTTATTTTAAAACAGTTTTTGAAAGGTAAAGGGCTAAAATATATGATCTAGCGGCAATAATTTTTGAGTGAGTATCGCGTTCATATGTTACTCTCATTTCTCAAATGTTGGCACCAATGACTTATATATAATACATATCACACTGCAATCGCTGAATTATCGTGCAGTTTATAAAATGAGATTATAATTCGCACCGATGAAGTGATTTATATCAGTACATACCCGTACAAATTAGATGAAATTTCTCATAATGATTCATTGATGGTAATTTAATTTGAAGGAATTGTTTTAATATAATTTGTAAAGACAATACGGTTAGTAAATAAATAAATAAATTTATCGTAGTTTCAGAATCATTGTTCTTTTTTATCAGATTCATGTTGTCATAAATTAATAATTGTATAGCAATTAATTCTTTGACTTTTCCAATTAGTTTAATTCTTATTTTATTATGAAGAATTAATCATATATACATGAAAAACAAATATTAAAAAATAAAGAATCAACCAATTTAATTAACAAATTAAAAGTTGTATTTTTTACTGCGTAATGACGTTATGATTTTGTCGATACAATATAATTTAAAATTACGTTTCGGTAGCACAATATTTAATTCACAATAAAAATTGATTATTCTTCTCTGAAAATTTTCATTTGTTGTTTTCATATAGGATATATAAAACATTGTATGTATAATATACAAATATTTTATAATTTGCATTTAATATTATGCAATAAATATGTACTTTTTAAATAGGTTTATTTATTTACTTTAATATCCAGCATAAATCTATACCTATCTATCATATAAAAAATATTATTAAATTAAGATTGTTTTTATAAATCAAATTTTTGACATTCATAATTATGTTTTAGTTTAATTAAACTTTCTAAAAATCTAAACGACAAACCTCTTTTGTTTTGTAATAACGGTATAGAATTCTTTTTATAAGATGTAGTCGAAAATAGATTTCCATACTCTCAGCTCTAGTAGGTATTTGCCTGCTCACATCCTTACTTAATATCCTGCCAATTGTTCTGAGACACTGTAAATTAGAGCTACTGTTGTAGTCACAGTACCACTTCCTCTAGAATATTTCCATTGGATATTAGTACGTGACTTTCATGCTACACTGGAAATATTGTGAATATTGAGATAGGTTTTCCCTACAATTGTCAATTCAATTTAAAAAGATTTTAAAAAATATATTTCTGATGAAACTTATTTTCGTATCATTTTTTTGTATCAAAATAGAGGTTTTCGTCAGTGCTAAAATGGTTGGTATTTATTGAATATATAAGGTATACTAGAACTAATATATCAAAAAATTAGAGAAGCAATTTTGCTACAATAATGTGGGAATAAATAATATTAATACCCTTTAGCGAGTCACTTTTTTTTCTCTGACTTTGCAAATAATATTTAAAAACTTTTTCTCGAGTTTAGACATCAGTGAGGATATAAAAATCATTTGATGAGATTTTTTTTTTAATTTATAAAAAAATTGAAGAGGATGGGACTACTATATGAAAGGAGACACGAGTGTCCACCTGGTCGCTAAAGGGTTAATGGAGATATTATTATTAGCAATACACCGATTACATTAAAGGGGCAGTTCAGTCAAAATCAAACTATCGACAAATAGATCCTAAATATTTATGTAACATTAGAATATTCGTTGATTTTAGAAATGTTTATATAAAAAGTATATTGTAAATTAGTGGCGCCATCTGTGGACAGCGGTGGACCGATGTACTAATCATTGTAGGTAGTACGTAAACAAAATGATAACAGTCCCAGACTTGAATCGGTTATTAACTTATGAAAATGGTGAAAAGAATTTGGGAAATTGAAAACTGTCCTTCGAGTCAATTAGATTTAGTTTTGAAAAGAAAACCATCTCTTCATAAATTACCTGTTAATACTGTTGATAGAAAAATTGTTCACATGTTATCAGCTGTAAAATATAAACAAATAGTACAGAGTGGTGGCGCCATCTGTAGGAGGACGCAGGAACTAAATCGAATTTATAAAATATGATATATATCGCTTATTATATTTTTTTCAACCGTTAAATTCTACAAGAATGCTTTATTCTTACTAAGTGATAGTTCAACATAAATATTATGAAAACAAAAATTGACTGAACTGCCCCTTTAAAGGTAACTAAAAAGTATGCATTTCATGTTATTTAGTGTAAATTATTACGTGATGATAAGTAAATTAAAATTAAATTAATCAAATTAAATAGTATTGTCTTTAAGCCAATAATAATCTATTAATTTCTTCCAAATAAAATTATTTCATCGATATATTACGAAAACTAGGTTGGAAACTTCATGAATACATTTATTACCTTCACAGGTCATATTTTAATCGGCATTTATTAATTATTTATTTATTTATCATCTTGTTATTCGCTTAACTTAAAAAGTGTTTACCCAAATTGCCTGAAATTTGGTGAAACAATTGCGTCCATACCCAGTAACCTGCCGGTAGAATTTTGAGACAGACCTGGTCAAATGTCAAGGTCATGGTCATTTATAACTCAAAAAGTATTGCACCATATTGTATGAAACTTGGTGGAACTATTGACCAATATAGAGAAACCATTTTGTTATATTTTGGGAGCGATCAAGTCAAGGGTCAAAGATCAAGATCAAGGCTATTTGTAACTCAATAACTCAAAAAGTGTTCAACCAAATTATCTGAAATTTGATGGTACAATTGATCAATGTCCAGGAACAATCTGGTAGAATTTTGAAGGCGTTCCGGTCAAAAGTCAAGGCCAAGGTCATTTATAACTCAATAACTCAAAAAGTATTGTACCTTATTGCATGAAACTTGGTGGGACGCTTGGATATTCAGAGATCAGTTTATTAAATTTTGGGAGAGAATGGGTCAAAGTGGCGGTGAAGGTATGCGCTCTACCGAGTGCACATAATCTAGTTATTTAATGTTTACATTCAGTAAACAATAAATCATCGAGAATAATGAAAGGTGTTCCATAACATTGAATATATTTAGACATTGGGTATTTCTAAAACTTGGAAAATCATTAGCAATACAAAAAAAAAATTAAATTAGTTTTAAGAATTCATCTCAATGCCAAAGATATTTAAAATAAATTGAATGAAAATTATTTTAAATAATAACTCATTCAAAATAGATAGTAATCATTCTAAGTAGAAAATAATAGCAATTATATACTATTACGTGAATTATGAAATATGAATACCAATTAGTACACAAATCACTTTCCGTTAATTACAACTAAATTAACAAGGTATGTTCACCAAATGTTAACCAGAGGGAGTAACCGCAAGTTAACCACCTAACTGTACTGACTGAATGAACACAATCTGAGTACAGTGAACCTGACTATAGTGAAAAACCTGACTATAGTGAAAAACCTGACTATAGTGAAAAACCTGACTATAGTGAATCTGACTATAGTGAAAAACCTGATTATAGTGAGAAACCTGACTATAGTGAAAATCCTGACTATAGTGAAAAACCTGATTGTAGTGAAAAACCTGACTACAGTGAAAAACCTGACTATAGTGAAAAACCTGACTTTAATGAACCTGACTATAGTGAAAAATCTGACTATAGTGAAAAACCTGACAATAGTGAAAAACCTTACTATATAGTGAGAAACCTGACTATAATGAAAAACCTGACTATAGTGAAAAACCTGACTATAATGAACCTGACTATAGTGAAAAATCTGACTATATTGAAAAGCCTGACTATAGTGAAAAAACTGACTATAGTGAAAAACCTGACTATAGTGAGAGACCTGACTATATAGTGAAAAACCTGACTATAGTTAAAAACCTGACTACATTGAAAAACCTGACTATAGTGAAAAAACTGACTATAGTGAGAAACCTGACCATAGTGAGAAACCTGACTATATAGTGAAAAACCTGACTATAGTTAAAAACCTGACTATAGTGAAAAGCCTGACCATAGTGAAAAACCTCACTATAGTGAAAAACCCGACTATAGTGAAAAACTTAACTATAGTGAAAAACCTGACTATAGTGAAAAACCTGACTATAGTTAAAAACCTAACTCTAGTGAAAAACCTGACGATAGTGAAAAGCCTGACCATAATGAAAAACCTCACTATAGTAAAAAAACCTCACTATAGTGAAAAAACTGACTATAGTGAAAAACTTGACTATAGTGAGAAACCTGACTATATAGTGAGAAACCTGACTATAGTGAAAAGCCTGACTACAGTGAAAAACCTGACTATAGTGAAAAGCCTGACTATAGTGAAAAGCCTGACTGTAGTGAAAAGCCTGACTACAGTGAAAAACCTGACTATAGTGCAAAGCCTGCTATAGTGAAAAGCCTGACTGTAGTGAAAAGCCTGATTACAGTGAAAAACCTGACAACAGTGAAAAACCTAACTATAGTGAAAAACTTGACTATAGGGAAAAACCTGACTAAAGTTTAAACTTCAGATAATAGTGAAAAAACTAACTAAAGTTAGCATGGTGTACCAATTTATATTCATTAATATGATATATTTACGTTTATAAATCCATGCAACTTTGAAAAACTTAATATCGACAGATCGTCCATTTTTACCAATTGAGTTGTATATAGATTGTAAATATCATAACTTCAGACGTTATTGTAGAGTTTATTTTTGAAAATTTCCACTTAAAGAAGAGGAATACATTATATATTAATTGAGATTGGATTACGTAAGTTAAAGATTTGCATCATATATTTACAATATAAACTCACAATAGGTCCCTTTAAAATTAAACAATAAATAACAATGAAAATAATCATTTTTATTGTATTAGTTTTATTTTTAAAAAATGGTTTCATTTTTATTTGACAATATTATGGAGTAAGTTATACTCCAGAATTTTATAGTTAGGTTGCATAAGACTTTCATTTCTTTTAGGGACCAATACTGTGGAACTTTTTGCTACTTTTCAGTGCTACTTTTCAAGTTCTACTGTTTATTAATGTTTTCCTCTTAATATTTCCCTTTGAAACGAGTGTTAATTTACAAGATATAATATTTATTACAGGTTTTGTCCTCCCTTAATATTTACCTTTGAAACGAGTGTTAAATTACAAGATTAAATATTTATTAATGTACTTCCCTTAATATTTTTCCCTTTGAAACGAGTGTTAATTTACAAGATATAATATTTATTAAGTTTTTCCCTTAATATTTCCCTTTGAAACGAGTGTTACTATTGAAAATAAATATTTGTTAATGTTTTTTCATTAATATTTCCCTTTGAAATGAGTGTTACTTTTCAAAATCTAATATTTATTAATGATAATATTTACTATTGAAATGTTCCATTGTTTCACTGTGGTTATCATTTTCACGGTCACTTCCTGTGGATTAGGCAGAGGAAATGCGTGTCTCAGCTACCTTCCATGCTGATTCTTAATTGACTCAAATAGGCATCTCAAATGTGTGAAAAATGATGTCATACAATCGTTAAAGACTCAAATTATTATCCCGGAAATACTGAGTCATTAGTATATGTAAATTAATCATTATAGAAAAAGAGAGAAAGCAAAATCGAATATTAATATATATAGCAATATTTATAAAATTAGGTAACATTAAAGGATGTCAATTGTCATTTACAGTTCCTTAATTCTTAACAATCACATTAATGTTTTATAATTATGGATTGTATGATATTATCTTACTTTATTCTTTGTATTATAACGTATACTTCCGTACGTGTATAATATGTTTAAGCAAAATATGTTTATTTATAATTATTAATTAAAAATACTCATTCAAAATTTATGTCATTCGCAGTATTTCTAAATATGATTGAAAAAAATTATATAGCATCAAATTCGCAGATTAATTTTTTGCTCAAATATATAAGAATAATTGCAGTTTTATATGTATGAAATGAAATCAATAATGAAACTTGAAATCTAAATTCGTATTTTCAATTAATTTATTTTTAATTTTGTAAATAATATACTTATTTTCTATTATTACTTTAAAGCAAAAATAAGTAAAGTTATAAAATCAATGAAAATAAAAATCCCATATTAAAATAACGTTAAGTTGACAATAAAATTTATCTTACATAATGATTAATATTGTATTAACATAAAGATGCAATTGAAGATACCCACAGCCACAATAAAGCTCTAGCGTTAATAAATGTCATATCCATTCATTATCTCATTAATACCCAGAGAAAAATTTATAGTGGAGCCACAGAGCATTATTAGGTCATCCAACCTAATAAATTCTATACCCCGTCCCCTATAAATAGCTTTCGATATCACCTTTTATGATATCTAGATTTAGGAGATAGGTTTCCTCTTGTTTTATCTGCTCAGAGATCACGAAGAGTCAGTGCCGTAGGAAGGAAAGATCACATGGCTGCTGCCGGTCAGCACGAGGCCACCATTGAAACCCGAGTCATAAGCCTAGGGAGGGACAATACGGTGTCAGGTGAACGGTAATTCACCTTCCGAAAGGTCATTTGCTCTGAATAGGAAGATTGAAAAGGAATATAGTATTAATATGTTGTGAATAAGAGATACATTTAATTCAAATTATAGTAGGAAAAAGATACTAGTAATATTCCACTATAGAAAGGACAATTATTGCCGTAAAGAGTTCTAAGTAAGGAATTAGACTCTATAGAGAACAATTTTGCTTTATTCTGCCATAAAATGGTCATCAGTTTTCTATAAACTGATTACCATTCATGGCTGAGTAAAGAAAATTTGTTCACTATAGTCTGTTGAGACACTTTCTTACTCAAGATTCTACATTTTCTATATTCTACTGTTATTGAATCAATTACCAGTTGATGCAAATAATAGAAAATTGTAATGGTTTGGTTATAAATAATATGAAAAAACGAATTCATCCGTTCAACATCCTTTAATGGTAGAATAAATAAAACCTCTATAGACATTATAGATGGCTTAAGCTATTCGGTGCATTACAATAGCGACGGGTATTAAGAAATTTAGATTTTTTTTAACTTTTTGTTGTGATGAATTTTTAGCGTTACTAAAGAATAAACTACTAGCAATAAAGGACTTAAAGATTCAGTTCCGGCAAAGACACACTTTCAAAAAAAAAAAATTATAAACTGAATCATGAGCATTAATAATAAAATATGACATACTAGTGTACTATCCCATTAAAATAACGGTTTTTAAATTGAAATTGAATTTTGATTCAGTATAAATTTTATAAATAATAGAATTTTTTCAAAGTTCAACTAATCATAATTTTCTTTTATTCTTGAGTTTTATTTTTATTTTTCTGATATTCTATTCAGTTTTTTGGGGTTTGAGTTTCTTATGGAATTTTTTATAGAAAACAAACAATTTTCCACTTTCTTAAAATTTTGAGTGTTTTCGTAAAATAGAGTTTTGGAAAATTTTGAGTTTTGGAAAATTTTGAGTTTGGAAAATTTTGAGTTGTGGAAAATGTCAAGTTTTTTTAAAATCAGTTTCTGGAAAGTTTTTGTTTTTGGAAAATTACAGTTTTTGGAAAATTTTAGTTTTCGGAAATTTTTGAGTTTTCCGAAAAATTTCAGTTTTTATAAAAAAAAATCTTGAGCGTGATGATGAATTTATATATATACTAGTGTATTTCCCATTAAAATTAATGTGTTAACAATTGTAAAATTATTTACTCCTGCTTGTATTATTTTTCCTTTGGGAATTCAACATTCAATTAAACTTGTAACCCATGTAATACTGAAATATGCTCTTTATTATAGGGAGAGGGATAACTCAGTCTCATATGTGTTTAGAAATGTGTATTAAGAAGTATAATTCTAATTAATTTGAACCTGTAACGCGGGCTGAAACGATCGATCGTAAGTCAATAAACGTTAACTCCAGCTGCTCCTAGGATGGTAAAGTAAACTAATCACACTGACCCTAGAAATAATGAAGATGATGCTGCATGGCAAGAATGGTGACTATCAAATTATCGGCCAAATTGGTCCAGCGGCAATTTGGGTACAAATGTATATGACAGATATTTAATTGCAAATTTCGGTAGGCTTAGAAAAGGCAATGAATATATCGACAAATGAAGTGAAAAAGGCATTGAATTTAATATAGTTTTGCCATACTTATGATACATTATTATTGTTTCCTATTAAAATAAAACAATTTTTTTTATTTACTACTACTTGTATTATTTTTCCTTTGGGAATTCAACATTCAATTGAACTTGTAACCCATGTAATACTGAAATATCGATTTGGAATTTCAATGATAGGTATACACAGTAAACACTATATGCATTGTACATTGTCCGCATTAGCAGGTATAAAATATGTTTAGCATGGGATAACATGACTAACACGGTAAATATCTGATCGACTACACATTCTGAGGCTGATTCATTATCCACATCTGCCAGTTTGCAAAGATCTTTAGAACCATCTGATGGCCAATAGTTGGCTCTTATATAGCTGATACAGGCCAATGTTTCTTAGCCTTAAATTGGTCCCCTCCAAGCAAATATTTTTATTGCCTTATTCAACGAGGCTAATGTTTCTTATCATTTTGCTGCAAACCGCATCGAATTTGGTAGCATATTTTTAATTTTATACGCTTTTAAAGATTTTCATAACCAAAACTTACGAAACCTATTTTACTTCCGATTTACTAATTTAAGAAATTTTCAGGCTGAAGAAAAAGAATGTACACCATTTGTTTTGATTGCCAACTGGGTATTAGGTTTAATAAATCCATTTAATATTCGTGTAAAGGTATAAAATTGAATGAACTTATAATAGAAACGCTTATATACTTTCGGAAATAATTAATATCTAAAATAAAGGCCGAAAACGCATGTTTTGTTTATAAAATTCAAATTTGTAATCAAAACAAAGAGTGTACAATCTTCTTCTTGAGCATCAGATTAGTGATTCGCTCAATTGTTGTTCACAAAGTATTAAAAAACTTTAAAAACAAAAATAAAATATATACTGAACCGAATTGTATGCCGTTTGCAGAATAATGATCGTAGACCTTAGTTCTATAATATTATGTTATAAACTCATTTTTTCCCGGAGCCTGGAGAGGACCTTTAATAGCTATAGGGATCTCGTCGATCTGATATTTCAATATTACCTGGGGATTTAACAAACATGTGAGTTTGTTATTATTATTGTGATTTAAGTTAAACTATTTGGATTGTCAATAAAATACAAATTATGATAAATTATTAGGAATTTGTCGGAGAATTATTGACTGCAATTTCAATTTCAAAACATACTTAACGTAAAGGGCCGTACACACGCAGGGTTTTTAACCCTTTTCACCATACATTTTGATAAGCTCCTCCTACTTTTCTCACAAAACTTTTGATTAAAAATTCAATTCGTCCAGATGTATCTGATGTATCTCGTGGATTTATTTACATTACCTATTGTGAAATTTAATTACTTCTGATCGGCAATCTTAAATACATACATATTACCTAATCCTATTAGATATATACACCGTATACTGATTATAACCGATTTACAATCTGTGCTTATTCTGTAAAGAAATTAAAGATAGCTTTCTATATTTTTTTTTTACTATTATCAAGTTTATTGGAAGACTGACAGTCATTAATGAAAAGAGAATATAAGAATTCACGAAACTCAAAAAAATGGTGCAAGAATTGGCTAAAAAATAAACACCTATCCAGTTTAATTCTACAATATTTAATGAATTGACAGTAGCTATACGAAGATATCCAATATTGCATAGCTTGATTGGGGGAAAATAATAGAACATTTAGGTTGTTGAAAAGTCTCGAACTATCGGTGGAAATTTAAGTCTTTGCAAGATATGTTTGGTTGAAAAACTTAAAAAAGCCTGCGTTAATTAAAAAAAAGAGGGAGTTGTTCATTTCATTATTTTATTGATTAGGTGTAACTTTCTTTCATTTTCTATTTTATTTAGTATTTCACTTAAAGAGTTACTTTGTGAATGTGCCCTGATAACATTGCACTATCAGGCCAACGTCGGTAAACGTTGACAAAGTAAAGGCACGATCGGGCATTGGCACGCCAGTGCTATTGCACACTGGGCCAATGTATGGTAAGCGACAATGGGCCAACGGTTGCCAAACAGCACTGGCCCAATCTAGGGAAACATTGAATAAACAATCCAGCAATTTTTGATGTACCAGTGTATTTATTTATACGGGTCTACCGGTTCTATTTGGCAGTTGTCGCCAGAATATCAGAAAAGTTAGGTGAAAACGATCTCTTCCAACTTCAATCATACCAAATAGTCAATTTAATATCCTCAATTAAAGGTCCCCTCCAAGCAAATATTTTTATTGCTTTATTCAACGAGGCTGATGTTCCTTATCATTTTGCTGCAAACCGCATCAAATTTGGTAGCGTATTTTTAATTTTATATGCTTTTAAAGATTTTTAAAATCAAAACTCTACAAAACCTATTTTACTTCCGACTTACTAATTTAAGAAATTTTCAGCCTGAAGAAAAAGAATGTACACCATTTTTTTTTATTGTCAACTAGGTATTAGGTTTAATAAATCCATTTAATATTCGTGTAAAGGTATAAAATTGAATGAACTTATAATTGAAACGTTTATATACTTTAGGAAACAATTAATATCTAGAATAATTTAAATAAAGGCCGAAAACGCTTGGTTTGTTTATAAAATTCAAATTTGTAATCAAAACAAAGAGTGTACAATCTTCTTCTTGAGCATCAGATTAGTGATTCGCTCAATTGTTGCTCACAGAGTATTAAAAAACTTTAAAAGCAAATTATAAAATATATACTGAACCCAATTGTATGCAGTTTGCAGAATAATGATCGTAGACCTTAGTTCTATTATATTATGTAATAAACTCATTTTTTTCCCGGAGCCTGGAGAGGACCTTTAAGTATATACATATTTCCAATTGTAACTGTTTCTGGAAATTTAGTTTAAATGGGACTGTTATCCCTTCAATTATTACTTTAACACTTTAAGTACCTAATTATTATTACTGTATCATTTTCAATATTCTATCCCCAAAGTAATTTTGTAATGTTGGACAGACTTAAGGGTCTACTTTTCTCTTTCTATATCCACCATTCTCGTCATTCGGTGCACAGTACGTAGTCCAATTACTGCTTTGTGAAACCTTGATATGGTTGATCTACATTGGGTGGGTCATGATTTCCCTCTGCCTTTTCGGTAAAGAGATAGTTTTCTCTTCTGAAGAGAATGCGTAACAATGCACTTTCAGTTGTAATTTTTTTATTCTGAAATGAACGCACGTCAGGGTTTCCCATATATTTCCCTTCTTAAACTGTAACAAGTCTGCATAGCGTTTTACTAGCAAAATTACCGAACAAGGCTGGATGGCTTCAAATCTTGTACTCTTTGCCCAAATTCTTTAGGTGGATTCCCGAAATTTCGATGGATGAAGAAGGCACGATACATAGAAGAGATCCTTCCTATAGATACCAAGCCAATTATCCCTATCGAAAACCGAAAAATTAGTTATCAGTTATTGTGTTATATCGACTGTTGTTTATTTAACCTATTAAAAAATTATTATTACGCTTTTAAATTCATCGTTTTGACTGTACGAACCACAGTTCTCAACGGATATCCTCTACATTCTTCTTTATGTCTGATAACTCAAAAACTACGTTAAATAAAAAGTTGATTCTAGACTGAGTTTAAAGGCTAATTATGTATGCTCTGTATGCGCACACTTGTTAATAAATTTCTTCGATAATACCTAAATACATGCACATACAGATTTTGAATGAAAAAGTTTTCATACCATCATAACTGGTAGGACAAATAAAGCGTTGTGAATTTTGTTTCATCATTATACGACACAGTGAATGTCTCTCTATAACAATAATAGGGATTCCTTAAATTCTGACTCACTATCATCCTCATCCTGTTAACATTTGATACTTGGTGATTTGTCAGCAATTGTTGATTTATATTATAGATAACGAAACAGGAATTAACAATGTATAGATAGCTGATCAGAGATTAACAATGAATAGATTAGTTAGATAACTGATCTTAACCAGACTGCAGGAATTGGTACACTGTTCTCTAAGAAATCCTCTGTAGTCTGATAGGACTTTAAGGGCTATAGGATTAGGGTAAGACGGCGTAATATGATACAGGGGGAATTTGATACAAGAATTATTTTTTAAAGGACCTATATTTCAAAAAGGTTCCATCTGATCATTCTGATGGTTACCTTGTTGGTCTCAAATCATAAATAAAAGAGGACACTTGAGAGTTGAGAGTAGCCTGAGTATGTTAGGTATTACTTCAGTCTGAAAAGAAGGTCTCCACAGACCCATAATTTTTTACAGAAATTGGGATTTGGGCGCAGCTAATAACATAGGAATTAGTGTCAAGCAGGTAAATTGCGGCCCATTAAGTCTTTAACTAACAGCGGCCTCTTATAACAGAAACTTCACAGCATCAAAACACACGTTAAAAACATGGAGTAATAAATTATAGCATGCACTGTGCTTATTATGATAGCTATGCAACATTTTAATGTAATTTCGCTTCAGAATATTTTAGAGACTGTCTAGTGTCTTGAGAGCCTAGTTTCAGAGTATGTCCACAGAGTTGCCAATATATTTTTAACTTAAAAAATAAGTCAACATAAATTCGTAATGCAGTCACCAGTCATCAAATTATAATTGCAATTTTGAAAGTCGACAGTCGTCAATACGGCAACAATCACGGTATCACCATGAAAAATGTGGAAACTTAACTTGGGAAGGCTTACAGCCTTACAGCAATCTGTTAAGTGTTAAGCCCCATGTTTCAAAGTGTGGACAAAGTCGCCAGCCAGACTGTATTTCATGGTAGGTAAATTCCACCGACTTGTTGGTGGAATTTTTTTTTCATTGAAAATAATATTCTGACAAAGTCGGTGGATATTTAGCTATTTATTCCTATGTTGTTGTTGTTGTTGTTTGACCTCCCCAACATCCTTGCCGGGAAGGAGGGGCGGCCAGGGGCGCCCCGGGTTTCAGCCACCTGAGGCACTGTGTGGGACTAAGGGAAACCCGCATCACTCAGGAAGTTAATAACTACCTGAGGATGGGTCCAAAGGTGCTCCAGTGAGTGAATGTTGTGTGTAGTCCTGTGTTGGTGTAGTGACGGACATTGTGTGAGAATGTGAGAGATCGTGCCCTGGTCGGCTTGGCAGAAGTCGCACCGATCAGAGTCTGATCTCCCAATCCTGTGCATGTAGTAAGGAAGAGAAGGATGGTGGCCACATCTCAGACGTGATCGGGTGACCCTATCACGACGAGACATGGCCGACTCACTAGGGTCGATGGCTGGAGGCCTAGACCCAAGGAGTTTGTTAGGAAGGGAGGAAGCTAGAGCTCTTTGTGTGTATGTGTTTGTGAAGAGAAGTGTTGTCGGGTGTGGGGGGGAGAGTGGTGTAGAGGTGTCTGTAGTGTGTGGAGGGGGTGATGTGTAGTGTGCGTGGTGTCCTCCTCTCAGTTTGCATGTAGTGTAGGGGATGTGAGGGGTCTAGTGTAGAAGTGTAAAAATGTGTGCCCCTCATGTCCATGTGTGAGGTGAGAGGTAGGACTCGTGTTTCTGTGTGTAGGTGGTGTGTGGGTGTTGTTTGTGTACAACCGGTGGCAATGCGGAGTGCGGTGTTTTGTGTTTTTTGGAGTGTCTGTAGGTGGGTGTTGGATATGTCAGGTGACCAGGCTGTGTGGGCGTAGGTGAGGATGGGTCTGATGAACTGTTTGTAGAGTGTTGTTATGTCTTCCTTGGAGTGTCCGTAAGTTGTGTGAGTGAGTGCGCGGAGGACGTTTAGTCTTTGTTTGGCTCTGTTGTTAATGTCGGTTATGTGGTGTTTGAACGTCCAGCCGCGGTCGAGTGTAACTCCAAGGATTTTCGGCGTGTTGTTAATGGGAAGGGGAGTTTTGTTGAGTGTAATGTTTGGATGGGTTCTGTATTCAAGGGTGTAGGGTGTAACTAAGGTGACAGAAGATTTGTTTGCAGAGACCTTTAATCTGTTTGTTTCTAGCCAGTCTTCTAGTGAGTGGATGTATGTTTGTAAATTGTTGGCGGCAGTCTCGTGTTTGGGATGTTGTGAGATGATGGTGACATCATCTGCGTATGAAAGAGTGTAAACCGAGGTGTGTGTTGGCGTAGGGAGGTCGTGAAGGTATAGGTTGAAGAGTGTAGGTGAGAGTACGGAGCCCTGCGGTGCCCCGTCAGTGTAGTGAAGTGTTCTGGAGGACTTGCCGTTGTAAAGTGTTTTGCCAGAGCGGCCAGAGAGATAATTGGCAAGCCATTTTTTATATGAGTCGTGGATGTGTGTGTTGAGTATTTTGTTAATTAGTAGGTGTCTGGGTACCGTGTCGAAGGCTTTACTAATGTCTATGGCAGCTATAATTGTCCTATCCGCAGGTTTGTTGGAGTTCAAGCCTTCGAGTGTTGTCTGTGAGAGGTGGTTAAGAAGAGTAGATGTGGAGTGATGGGATCTGAAGCCGTGTTGTGAGGGGGATAGTGGGATGTGTTGTGAAATGTTGTTTAGAACTAGCCTCTCGAGTATTTTGGATGGGGTGGAGAGGAGTGATATAGGTCTGTATGAGGCCAGTTCTGTGGGGGGTTTGTTGGGCTTCAGGATCGGGATGATTTTGGCAAGTTTCCAGGTGTTGGGTATACTATTGTTCTGAAGTGAAAAATTGAAGATGTCTGTGAAGGCTCTGATGGCAAGTGGCCCTAGATGTTTTAGATGTTTGTTTGATATGCCATCAGGACCTGTGGAGGAAGTGTTCTTGGAAACCCGGATGGCCTCGGTAACCATTGCCGGGGTGAAGGGGGGTGTGAGGAGCTTTCGAGTGCATGTTTTGTGCAGGCGACGCAGTTTAATCCTATCTACTGGGCGGGTGGGTAACCTACTTGTGGAAGCATAGTGCTTATTGAGAGCGTTCGCCTGTTGTGTGTCAGTGAGTATAGTGTTGTTTTGTGTGAGGGACTCTGTGTTTTTGGTTGGTCCATGTATTTGTTGTTGAGTCCCTTGACAAGTTTCCAAAGTTTGTTTGCGTCAGTGCGGAAATTAATGGTGTTTAGTGTGTTTTGCCACTTGTGTTTTTGTTGGGCAGTAATCTCCGCACTTATGTCAGTGTTAAGGTGTTGTATGCGTGTGATCGTGTCTTGTGTGGGTGGGAGTGAGCGTAGGTGTTTGCGTGTTTGTATCAGGTGTTTGATGTGTGGTGTGAATGTGGGGTTGTAGTGTCTAATGTTGCCTGTAGGGATGTAGTGTTTGTCTGCGTTAATGATGATGTCAGTGAGATGTTTTGTGGCAGCATCTATGGATGGGAAGGTGTTTATATCAAAGTTATGTAAGTTATTATCCACAGATGCTGAAAAGTCAGTCCAGTTGGCTCTATTGTAGTTTGTGAATGTGTGTCTGTGTTTTTGTGCGGCAAGTGGTGTACTTAATATGTATGTGGTGAGAAGTGGAAGGTGGTCTGAACTGAGTTCATGGAGTGCGGACCATGAACTCTGGAGGGCTATGTCAGGGGTGAGGAGGGTTATGTCAGGTGATGTGGGTCGTGTGTTGATGTTAAAAGGTTTGCGTGTGGGAGTGTGGGGGTCGTTCATGATTATGTAGTTGTGTTGTTACGGTGTCAGCTCTTGTGTCAGTATGTTGTGTGGCGAGCCAAGTAGTGTCATGTGCGTTAAAATCCCCCAGGACGAATGAATTATTAATGGTGTTAATGTAGTATAGATTGGGTTGGTATCCTGGGGGTGATGAGTCTGTGGGGGGAATGTATATGTAGGAATGTTTGTGAATTTGGATGCGTGTAGATTGTATTTCAAGTGTGGGGTCGTGTGGCATCCGTGCGTGTGTTTCGGCAGTGGTGTTTGTGAACGGGATGGATTTGTGTATCAGTGTAATGAGGCCCCCGCCGCCTCGTGTGGGCCGATCGAGTCTAAGTGTTGTGTATCCAGGAAACTTTGGTGTTAATCTGGCAGGTGTTGGTTTAGTTTCCTGGATTGTGGCGATGTGGATGTGGTGTTTGTGTAGGAGTGATTTAAGTTCCATGTGCTTGTTGTGTATACCGTTTATGTTATGTTGTAGTATGTTGAGTTTGTTGTGGCGTGTGTGTATGTTAGGAGCTCTAGGGGGGTTAGGAATAGGAGGCGTTCCTCCACCACCCCCACGAGGGGGTGTCTATAGGCGGTGCTGTCTATCCCAGCACTCCCTCGAGGGGGAGGGCGGGCAGGCGATTGACGTCCAATTATAGGATAAGGAGGAGGAAGGATAGGCGCTCCTCCATCACCCCCACGTGGAGGGTGAAGTGGAGCTGGGAGACGAGCAGCACCGCCTCCTGCAGCCCTTCCCTGAGAGGAAGGGAGGTGAGGACGGTGATGTCCGGGGGTAGGGTGAAGGGTAGGATGAGGAGAGGAAGGAGTAGGAGTGGGTGTGTGGGGTTGAGTCATGTTGTGTGTAGGGTGACAGTTTTTACACTGCCATCCCTGTGGGATATTTCCATGTTGGCGGACACCAGAGCAGCGTATATTGTAATGTGTCCAACTATTGCAGCCGACACAATGGACCCCTCCAGTACGACGGGTCCATGGTCGGCCACAAGAGGGACACATGTAGGGGCCAGGGTTATATGTTACCATTAATTTTCGGTGGAAAAATGGGCAAAATGTTGGTGGATCAGCCAAATTACTGGAAATTTATGGAGGATTTTCTCAGCTTTTTAAAAAAGTCAGTGGAATTTTGTGCACCAAATACAGACTGGGTCGCCAGTATATTGGCGACTTATGAGGGGTTAAATAAGTTGAAAAACATGTAATTAAGTTAATTAACAAGTAAATTACTCCCAAAATAGTCTCAAGAGTTACATATGCATCAGACATGAAGCATAACCCAGTCTGTATTTTGTGGTAAATTCCACCAACATGTCGGTGGAATTTTTTCTCCTTTAAAATTTAAAAATAATATTCTGTCAAAGTCGGTGGAATTTTAGCTATTTATTCCTATGTTACCATTAATTTTTGGTGGATAAATTGTGAAAATGTTGGTGGATCAGCCAAATTACTGGAAATTTATGGTGGATTTTTTCAGCTTTTTTGAAAATGTCAGGGGGATTTTGTGCACCAAATACAGACTGGAGCATAAGGATGTTTTCAAGTGTAAAATCTTCACTAGGAAGTCAAATTTCTCCTTCAGAGTAGCTACCTAAAATCTGTAAAATGTGGCGACCTGGATCCATTTTCTCACTAAACTGGCGACTTTCCTGCCACACTTTGAAACATGGGTTAAGCCTGGAAACTTCTAATTATATTTGCACTAAGCTTGAGTAAATAATATCGCAGCCAGTGTTACCCAGTCTGCAGAATGTGTATCTTCTCCCGCAGAGATTTTAATTTGAGAGACAGTTACTCTCTGACTCTCGGTAGCAGATTCAGAATCTCCCGCAGCTAAATTAATGGTAACATAGGAATTAATTCAAGATCTCCCGCAACTAAATTAATGGTAACATAGGAATTAATTCAAGATCTCCTGCAGAGCCTTGTTAAGAATATGTACCAAGTCGCCGATTAATTGTCGACTTAAAATTTGTGAAAATAAGTAACTTTCACATATATAGACAACTAATGAGCACTTTAATTAGATTTAAAATTAAAATTGGTGACTCATAATCATTAACAGCAGAACCGCGCATCTTTGTTGAAATGTAAACAAAGCCGCCATTATGTTTTGATATGGCGCGCTCTGCGATGTATAATTGTATATCAGTTTTCTGTGAAAGATTGCAATCCTTTGTTATAAATGATGTGGTCACTACTTGTCATTTTAATTTGATGCTCTGTAACTAATTATTGGAAAAAACAAATAAATAACTATGAAAGAAAGTATGCCTCTCTCCAGTCTCAGGCTCTCTGTGATTGGCTGGTATCAGTTGTATGCCTCTCTCTAATTGGCTGATTAGCTCTCAATTATTTAATATGGTTTGTTTACTTGTGATAAATGATAATTAGGTTGGTATAAAAATAAAGGTAAATTGAAGACTGTCTCCTATCAAAATTGGAATTAACTTTTGACGACTGGCGACTGCATTACTAATTTTTTTTGTCGACTTATTTAAAAAAAAAGATATATTGGTGACTCAATGAACATTCTCTGAAACTAGGCTGCAGAGATCTCAAATTTCTAAAATTCAATCAAAAATTCCCGCAGAGAGTCTTGGAAAAATGTTCCATATTCTGCAGACTGGAGTGTTACCACATAATTGAGAGGTTATATAACATTTTCATACTTCCATTGGGGAAATTAATAATTCACATTTTATTAAAAATATAAGTCTTGGTATGAGTGACTGTATGGGTATCAGTATTTATATTATGTTCACAATTAAGGATTTCCAGATTTAATTTTAGATTAGATAAATGTAATCCTCAAATACTGAAAATAAGACCTTGAAGAGAGGAAAAACAAATTCAGAAAATTAAAAGACCAATCTCCATTTCATTAATACTGGAGGACAAAAGAAGAAACTTAAAATAAAAAAGAGAGGATCGGAAACATAAAGTAATGTCAGAGATGGCTCAGAATCACCCCGAGGAACGCCAACTCCCCTAACCCACTCGATGACTACCGTAACAGTCTTCATCGAGTGGCTCTTGAGGGTGGTGTAAGCCTATTTGTGAAATAAAATTAAAATATGAAAATTTCTATATTTACAAGTAAAAAATGCAATTACAAAACTAGTTTATAACTTAGAATACATTGACAAAACTAGTTATGCTAACACAAAAATAAATAGATTAAGCTTAACATTTTTTCCTCTCCTTAGTAATTAAGTATAACTAGAATACATTGACAAAACTAGTTATGCTAACACAAAAATAAATAGATCAAGCTTAACATTTTTTCCTCTCCTTAGTAATTAAGTATAACTAGAATACGTTGACAAAACTAGTTATGTTATCACAAAAATAAATAGATTAAGCTTAACATTTTTTCCTCGCCTTAGTAATCAAGTATAACTAGAATACGTTGACAAAACTAGTTGTGATATCACAAAAATAAATAGATTAAGCTTAACATTTTTTCCTCTCCTTAGTAATTAAGTGTAACTAGAATACTTTGACAAAACTAGTTTTGTTATCACAAAAATAAATAAATTAAGCTTAACTTTTTTCCTCTCCTTAGTAATTAAGTATAACTAGAATATGTTGACAAAACTAGTTATATACTTAAACACAAGAAATTAATGAAACTAGAAAATAACTGAACTTGTAAACAAAAAAATGAAACTAGAAAATAACTGTACTTGATGATCAAATTAAGTAATATGAGAGCAGCGAGTCTTTTCTTTAAAGATGCTGTCTATGGCCTTACTCACAGTATATTTCCCTAAGGCTCTACCTTTAACATCATAGAAAATTGAAGATCTATGATTAGCACAACCCCTTGACAGATCTCCATTCAAATAAATATCAGCAATAGCACTGATGGCATGCGGACATTTAATGACTGGGGGCATAGTGAAATCAACTAATGTTCGCATGTCAAGAGTGCTATTGTCGTGACTTATTTTCTTTTGTGATTCCATCACTCCAAAGTAAGCCTCGGCAATAGCTTCAGAGCCTCCTATATTGAATGCAACATCTAGTACACAACAACCTTCTTTTCCGATTAATGTGTACAGATGTTCATGACGATATAGGGCATGCCACAAAGCTTTTTCGTCGAGACTTACTTGGAGTGCCTATTCACAAGTGCTTAACTTAACAGAAAAAAGGTTTTCTAAGGCAAAATTAACCCCTTCACATGGAAGAGATTTGAAAGATTGAAGGAAGGAATCTCCCTGGAGATCTGCAAGTGAATTCTTTAATACCATAAGTTGCCATTTCGATATCATTGTACTGCAACTTGTCCATATTACATCCTACACATAACTCAACAAGAGAATATAAGTCTAGGCACTTACTAATTTTATCTACAGCAGTATTTACGCATTGTTTTGGTCTCAGTGTCAAGCTGCTGACCAAGTCAGCTTTCAGTTGAACAGCGTCACTTTGGTACTCATGAGTTTCTCTTGCTGTCCATTGCGTGAAAGACTTCGACTTCTTAGTCTTCTTGGTGATTGGAGTCCCCCTAGATGAAGATCCTTCCAAGAAAACTTCATCACTCATTTCATTGATACCACTGATCAAGAAGCCATCATAAAGTGTAACACCTGGTGGAAAATTGTAAATGTTAGTGTAGTGGGGTACTATGTATATACTGATGTAAATAATTAATATGTTTAATAATAGCTACTGAAAATAAACTGTATAGTGAAAGTTAATGTTCACAATTTCAGATTTGTCCATAATGATTTTATAACACAAAATAAATAACTTGTAATCTTCTATGTCGACTTTATGCTCCTTTAAGAGAGGAGTCTTCAACATCAAGCTAAAATCCATCTCTGAATAGTGCTTGATCAGTCTCTTGATGTAGATTGGAACTTTACAGGGGGCCATTTGAGTGCTCTGCACAGCTACCATTACGATTTTTAGGGGATTGAAGATATCTAGAGTTGAACAGAGGTTGTACACAAAATCCTGAAAATTTATAATTTACATTAGCCCACGGTTAACCTCGCCGAAGAACAAGGTTAATTTAATGAGATACCAAAAATGGAACAGTTATTCATGTTGATATTGTGAGTAGATGATCATCGATAAAAACTAAAATTTGGTTAATAATTAAGAATAAAATTGAAACTATTTCATTAAATTAGTTTATGTTTAAAACAAATGTAAATACATAAATTACATCAATTCTTGTACTTACCACTCCCATCAATTTGAAGTGATTTTCCTCTAAATCATTCTTGGCAGCGTTGGGGAAAATTGCATGGAACCCCGCACACAATGCTGGGAAGGATTCTTCTATTCTGCTCCACTGTTCAGAAGCAGATGAAGCAAACCTATGAATATAAAAATTAGAGTAAATAATTTTGTTGTAGCTACAGTATCTAAAAGCACAATCTAAAAAGTACCATTCGTTACAAACTTACAAGTTATATATTGACATACGTAAAATAGATGAAAGGCACTACATAAAGAGTTTCTCAGCATTTATAATTATTAAAAAAATAATATAATTTAAAACTTACCGTTGTGGTGCAAACATCAAAGGCATATGTAACTTCAAGCCTGCTGCTCTGGCAGTTTCTACAAGTTTGTGGACATTTTTCTCACGCCCCATCAAGAGGCAAAACAAATTGCAACGAGAAGTGAATCTGTCCAGATCATCTTTGGATTTAGTGTTTTTCTCTCCATCTCTGACATCGAGGACAGCAAGATTTAAACAATGAGCAGCATCCCAACAAGTCTGAAGAGCAAAGCAAGACTGGCTTTCAATTCTCAAGTGCTCTCGCATTGCATTAGAAAAGCTAGGGGTGCAGTATTGGCCATCTACACAAATACCTGCAAAGAAAAAATATTAATGTGTTGATAAATCTTACAATCCAGTTATAACTCATGGGTATGTAAAATCATTTACAAATGAACAGACAAATTAAACATCTAGCTAATATGAATTATCAATAACTTACTTGTCATGTTTGATAGGTGTGAATGTGGTAGACCATCACGTGTCACAATATTGTTGACAATATCTGCTGCCAACTCTACTGCAGTTCCACCTTTTAGAAGTGGTGGTGGATTATCATAGTCCAAATCTTTCTCTTCTAAAGGGGACTCAGCATCAAGCAATAGATCCTTGGGGCCACCAGAACCTCTGTACACAAGAGGTGACCCCACAGGAAATGCCATTTTTTCCCCATTAAAAACAGCAACAATTAAGATTGCCTGACTAGTTTTTCTCATTATAGTAGATTTATCTGCAGTGATAATGAAATGAGGAGGTAAACTAGTCGAAGGCAACGGTGACGTCAAGGTTTCTTTAATGACTTTAGAGACATGCATGGTTGCTGCTCTCAACACATCCGTAAAAACGGCACTGAAAAATAAAACATAAGTAAGATTACATATTTAAAATCAAACCATTTAATATATTATAATAAGTAGCTATGTGTTAAACCTAATCAGCTGGAGTCTCATTTAAAACCGAATCTGAGAGATAATAACTTATTTAAAACTAGAACCTAATCCAAATGGTTACCTGCTATGTCCAATATTTCCTATGATTACTCCAGACTTGTTTATCACCGAAAGCTACCCTGGAACAGTTCCAACAATATTTTCCATGGCTGCTTTCTTTTTGCTTTGAAGATCAATACAGTCATCGTTGTATTTCAGTGCTCTCTAGTGCATCTCTCTGAGTAAATTACATGTTATTTACAGGTTTTTCAACTTATTTCGCCTCTCAAAAGTCGCTATTATACTGGCAACTTTGTTCATACTTCGAAACATGGATTATGATATGTTTTTATATGAAAAATGCGGGATGGTTGTTTCTTTAGAGCAAGTAAAGATAACGGGCCAAGTAAAGTTAACGGACCAGAAATGTAGCTGGAAAAGATAACGGACCAGAAATGTAGCTGGAAAAGATAACGGACCAGAAATGTAGCTGGTAAAGATAACGGACCAGAAATGTAACTGGTAAAGATAACGGACCAGAAATTAAGCTAGTAAAGATAACTGACTAGAAATTAAGCTAGTAAAGATAACTGACCAGAAAACTATTTTTTTTTAGTTTTAGTTCCGTCTGTTCATTTGGTTAGGTTTTTTACTGGCTGAGGGTGTGAGCAAAACTGTTAGGGAGATTGGGGAGACAACATCAGTTGATGTCACTTTTCTTGTTGATGGCCTAGTGTTCCCGTAGAATTTTTAAAGCCGCATTTGTTTTGTTCCTCTTTTAGGGAATTCCATTTACTTGTGCAAATATAATATTGCTCCCATCCTTCAGCTAACATGTAATTTCCAAGACTGAACATCGCTCACTCAACATCTTTCTGCTGATCTTTTACTAACTTGAACAATATCGCAATTAATTCTGGTGAAGTCTGTTGTTTCCAATTGGTAGCTACCTTCAACACATGATTAAGTGATTCTGTGTTATTGTTGGTCCACACATAATCTGCACCTTTTTCTATGTTTGGTGTTATAACGTGATCACTTAAAGCTCTATATATATACTTTTCATAGTACTGAGTAAAAATAGGTAGGTGTTGATATTTTTTAGTGAAGACTTGTGAAGATTGTTGAAAGATTTCTAGATCTGTCGATGTTACCAGGCCTTTACTTTCAAAAATTTCAGCAATAACTCATTTTTTCTCTTCATTTCTTGTCCAAACTTTATTTCGAAGGAAATCGTCTGTTATTTTTAAGGTGATGTGTACATATTAAAATCGTACTTGAAGGAAACTCCTTTTATTGCGTTTAGAATTGCTTTTTCTTCGTCAGATCCCATAATTAACCTCGATTGTCACAATTTCCAATACCTGAGGATATCAGAAAGAAACTATTTAAGGATGCTTGTTGTGGAAGTAGCCTGTAGAAGAAATGGCCCAAACAGTATTGGATAGTCCCTGGTTTCTTTTCGGAGTAAGCCTGTTTGCATGAAGAATGTTGTGGTTACATATACATATATTTGACCGAGGTTGTAAGTTTTATCTATACCCAAAATCATCGGTGTGGCGGTTTCAATGCACATATACTTGACGAGCTTTATCATTTCTTTGGTGTAAAGTACTACAGTTAGTGAGCAATCTTTTTTTCAATGTAGACTTTTTGAATGAATGGATGATTATTCGCCATATTGAAAACTTGAAGAATTGAATCCGCAAATTTTTTGGAATAATAGTTACCAGTTTTACCTTCTCTTTCTTTTTTTCCTTCTTTTATTTCTTTAATTATATTGTGGTCGCTTCTCTTTTATGGAAATGCTTGTCTATATGATCCTTTGGTGTTGCCATGAGGCAATGTGTTCCACATGTGCAACGGTATCATTATGTTGTGTGTAGGCGCTATTGTGTATCCATGTAACTTCTCTTTTAAAATTTATTCCTTCGAAGTGTTGCCTAATATCGTTTAATTTGTAATACGTGTTCAGCTGTTGGTTGTGGTGCGAGTGGAGTATAAACTTTTCTTTTAAACAGTGCTATATTTGCAATAGAGACCTTTATTTATGACTATTGACTGTAATACTCCATTGCTGTTTTTTATGTAAAGGGCTTTTGATGGACTAAACCTCCATTCAGTAAATAGTCCTAGGACTATTTACCGAATGGAGGTTTTATTTTTAACCAAAAGAAAACATGTAGTACCAAATGTACCAATAGGTTTAGATCTATAATATTTATCTACACTGAACTATACAAGAAAATACAGTAGCTGAATATCAGTATATTTGGTGTTATTATCCCTTCTCATTCATCCATTCGGTAAATAGTCCTGGGATAATTAACTGAAATGCACCGAATGGAAGTTATTTTTAGCCGAATAGAGGCGGGTAGGATCAAGATTTATAAAGTCTACAAGACTTGGGTAGTCTATAGCCTTGAGTATGATTACAGTGTAAAGAGGTGGAGGAAGGGTGTGGGTAAAATTAATGGAACCAGCATATTTAATTATGTAATATTTCGTTATGTTCTGCACCCCTCATTGGGGTGCAGAGTGTACTCATTGGGGTCCAGATTGTACAGGAGTGAAATCATAGGGTGCAGATTGTACAGGAGTGAAATCATAGGGTGCAGATTGTACAGGAGTGAAATCATTGGGGTGCAGATTGTACAGGAGTGAAATCATTGGGGTGCAGATTGTACAGGAGTGATATCATTGGGGTGCAGATTGTACATGAGTGTAATCATTGGGGTGCAGATTGCACAGGAGTGTAATCATTGGGGTGCAGATTGCACAGGAGTGTAATCATTGGGGTGCTAATTGAACAGGAGTGAAATCATAGGGTGCAGATTGTACAGGAGTGAAATCATAGGGTGCAGATTGTACAGGAGTGAAATCATTGGGGTGCAGATTGTACAGGAGTGAGTGAAATCATTGGGGTGCAGATTGTACAGGAGTGAAATCATTGGGGTGCAGATTGTACAGTTGTGTACTCATTGGGGTGCAGATTGTACAAGAGTGTACTCATTGGGGTGCAGATTGTACAAGAGTGTACTCATTGGGGTGCAGATTGTACAAGAGTGTACTCATTGGGGTGCAGATTGTACAAGAGTGTACTCATTGGGGTGTAGATTGTACAAGAGTGTACTCATTGGGGTGCAGATTGTACAAGAGTGTAATCATTGGGGGTGCAGATTGTACTCGAGTGAAATCATTGGGGTGCAGATTGTACACGAGTGAAATCATTGGGTTGCAGATTGTACACGAGTGTAATCATTGGGTTGCAGATTGTACAGGAGTGTAATCATTGGGGTGCAGATTGTACACGAGTGTAATCATTGGGTTGCAGATTGTACACAAGTGTAATCATTGGGGTGCAGATTGTACACGAGTGTAATCATTGGGGTGCAGATTGTACACGAGTGTAATCATTGGGTTGCAGATTGTACACGAGTGTAATCATTGGGGTGCAGATTGTACACGAGTGAAATCATTGGGTTGCAGATTGTACAGGAGTGTAATCATTGGGGTGCAGATTGTACACGAGTGTAATCATTGGGGTGCAGATTGTACACGAGTGAAATCATTGGGTTGCAGATTGTACACGAGTGTAATCATTGGGGTGCAGATTGTACACGAGTGAAATCATTGGGGTGCAGATTGTACACGAGTGAAATCATTGGGTTGCAGATTGTACACGAGTGTAATCATTGGGTTGCAGATTGTACAGGAGTGTAATCATTGGGGTGCAGATTGTACACGAGTGTAATCATTGGGTTGCAGATTGTACACAAGTGTAATCATTGGGGTGCAGATTGTACACGAGTGTAATCATTGGGGTGCAGATTGTACACGAGTGTAATCATTGGGTTGCAGATTGTACACGAGTGTAATCATTGGGGTGCAGATTGTACACGAGTGAAATCATTGGGTTGCAGATTGTACAGGAGTGTAATCATTGGGGTGCAGATTGTACACGAGTGTAATCATTGGGGTGCAGATTGTACACGAGTGAAATCATTGGGTTGCAGATTGTACACGAGTGTAATCATTGGGGTGCAGATTGTACACGAGTGTAATCATTGGGGTGCGGATTCTACAGATTATCCAAATAGATATTATAATACTCAAGTACGAAAAAATATTAATAAGATAATAGTAGTCAGGTTTAATGCGTCTAAACTTGATTTGAACATGTCACGAAGGGTATGGTACGTTAGTAGTTTTTTGAACGGGTCCACAGATAGGACACTAAATATCTTGATTAAAACACCTCTGATTCTTTACATTATATAATCATTTCAGAGGTATTTGTCTAAGAAAATTTGAACTTGTCTACCAACTTGTATGTATTTTCTATTTATGTGAGGTAACACTTATATTTATTAATCAATTGTTGAATATACTCCTGCGGTCCTGTACCAATTGTCTCACGGCCGGGGGTTGCCGACCACTGAACTAAATTACTGGAGATGTGACAATGTCTATAAAGAATAATTATCAGCCAGATTGTTGTATTTGATGGAACTGTGATTAGAGTACTGCAGCATTCCACTTGGTTACCACTTACCTACTTGGAAGTCTAGTAGCTACTTTTCAAATTTCAAATATTATTTCAGTTTGATTCCAGTTTTTTGCTTTCAAGGACCAAGACTCCTCCTCTTAACCCTTTTACTCAAGTTTACCTCAAATCAAGCAAACTTGATTTGCTGTGCAGTGTACTGTCATATGAATGAATTCAATTAATAACTACACTTTTTTCAGTAACTAGCTAACTAGTTATCTTTTTATCTACAGTTATTGTTCAAATTTTTCTGAATGACTGCTTGAAAGCTAATAAATTGAAATGCTGGTCTATTTATCAGTTATATGTGTATTTTCATCCTTTTTCGCGCTGGTTTCTTCATATGTAACAGTTGGTAAGTAGGATAAATCTTGCTTTTTTATTTTATTGCTAGCTAATTGTCCTGAATCATTGAATCAATATTTTTGGTCTGATGTCTATTAAAGCTACATAATGTTGCATAATGTTATCTATTATTCCCATTTAGTCAATCAAATTTTTTATCCTATTTACATCTTAATGTTCACTAGTATAATGGTAATATAACTAATTTTCATTACCTCTCAAATATATTTTTTTCTTATAGTTTCTTGTATCCTGTTTAATATTCATCTCAACAATATAAATTTTGATATTAATTTAAATGGTATCTACATTTAACTTTAGCCAGGTTTTAACTGAGTTTATTTTATTATTTATATCTCTTTTATGATAACATAATAGGCTATTTGTGAAAAATATAAAATACAAGAAGCACAAGCCTATAGCTATAATAGGTAAATAATTTCAAGTAAAATAATAAAATAGATATGTTAAAAACAAGTAGCTAAATAGCTACATCTTATTCAAAACAACTATCACAAAGTTGTGTAAAATGTGTTCTCTTCCACAGGTCTATATGAAACTGCTGGTGGACATTGTGAATCCACCCTAGACTGTTATCCCAACTCCACAGTACTCCCCAATGACAAACTGCTGATATGCAAAGGCAAAATTTGTCTCTGTGACCAAGCAGTCAGTCACTATGTCTATGAGTACATATCACGAGGATATCAACAATCTATAGGATGTCAAAGTAATTGATTATATATTGCTATAAAATAGCTAGTTTATTATTTTATTTAGCTGCTAGAGATAATACATTTTAAGAATAGTTACGGATAAAAATTAATAGTTTAATTAAATAATCAAAGCATTACCTATATCTTACTTAATATTTACGATGTTTATAACTAATGATACTGTTTGCTATGATAAAGCTATTATCTAGCTATATCTACCTTTATATTTATTGTTAGTTCATTCAATTTTCTAAGTTGTTAAAGTTTCCCTAATGAATGCAGTTGTAATAGGGTAGCAATAGCTACATAAACTTAAATCCTTTTTTCAAATTTTTAATCTATCCTATTTTTCAGGTAAGAAATTCATGCCACCATGCAGAGGCTTATACAGAGCTGACAGAAATTGCTCCTGTCCGGGCAATAGAGTAGCTTCCATCACAGTGGGAGATGCAGATGGCTTCTGTAACTCGGGTAAATTAACTAGCTCTATTTGGTAGCGATAGTCTGAATTTGGTAGCTACAGTTTAACTTTAATAGCTACAAGAATTATTAATTAAATGTATTATTAGCAACTTGCTCTCTATTATTTAACTATCCTGTTATTTTATTTATGTAAGTTCAATTTTCTATAACCTTAGTTGGCATTAATGTTAGTGGCTGTCAGATAAAAATTTACACTCTGGATAGTGTCTGAGAGTGTTGGAAGACTGTATTGTAGTTATAGCTAGTTTGTATGCTAACAAATATTTCTATTGTCACTAATTCTTTTTATTTTTAATGTAAAAAATCATTCAATAGGTATCTTTCACTTTTAACTAAAATCTATTTGTAGCTATACCTAATAATATATTCCATAGCTATAGCATATTCAGAGAGACTCCTGTCAAAAGCTGTTAAGCATTATAGTATGAATTCATTTAGATACCCAATTTGATACAAGTGAATCAGTGTGCTATTTATGTCTGTAGCTACATCATCATGAGTTCATTTTAGGTTTAATGACAAGTCTATTAACCAGTTACAATATCTAGCTAAGTTATTAATTTAGCAAATATTTACTGGATTTTAATTATAGCTACTGGATTAAAATTATAAATACTCCACTGTTTGTTGCTTGCTATATGATCATAATGATAATGATAACTTTATTTGAGATCTATTAATGTATCTAAAAATATACAGATTCATCAAATTTACAAGAGAAAAATAATCAATCTAATATATCAATCTGCATTCTGCACATTAATGAAATTCAATCCCTGTTAGACCATAGCTACTTGGTCTATTCTGAAAGATATAACTCAATAATTTGATTCTTGTTTCATATGACTGGTACACAAACGTCAAATAGGATTCCCATACTTTTGGTTGAATGCCCCAGGAAAAATTAAAATAATTGTTGTCAATAGCTACATATTATTATTTTTCTTGTCAATAGCTACCTACTAGCTATAGCTATTTAAAATGAGTTACAACTAGCAATAATAGGTAATTTGACTCAAAATTTGGTAGTTAAAGCAGCCTAAGAGCACTCCTAATAATCTATCAACTTCTTTGATTGTGTAGCCCCCCCTCAGGGGCTCTATCCTGATGCTGTTTGTGGTTAATGGAAGAGAAGGGGTTTTCGTCCCTTGGCCCCCAAACTGTTGTAATTTGGATTATTGGTAGCTAGCAATTTTTCTATGTTTATCATTTCATTTTTTAACGCTACTTGCAGCAGTTTCAGAGCATAACGCTAAGGTCTTAGATTTTGTGTTGGGTAGTCTTCTTGTGCACCTCTTCATTTCCCTCTTCCATCCGTGAGTGCAGTCACTGGTGCTTGTGTCCTTTTCTTTACATTCCTTGATGATTGCATTTACCATTTACACAGTACCTAGCTAACTTCTCTGCATCCATGAACAAAGTCACTGACTGGTGGTCGCTGACATTGTTGATGGAGCCACTTTCCCTTCTTACTGCTTCTTTCAGTCCCTTGTATTTTATTTTCTTTTTATGTCTGCGATATAGTCTGTGGTTCCCAAGCTGATTTTAAGCATCTACCAATTAAAATTAATTGGCTACACACAGGTTGTTTTATGTAGCTACCTAGCTAAAGATCTTTATACCAAACAATAAAATATAGCAATTAGCTAAGTATGAAATCTGAATCTAAAATAAAAAAGGTCCATTCCTGGCAACCAAGATTTATTCCTGGGGGATATTAAGAAAATATCCCGGACAAGAAGGATTTATTCCTAGGATATTCCATCACTAAATTCTTGTTGCGTGGGATCTTCTTCAATATTCATTAGCTAACTAATTATCAAAATGATATATGCACGAGTGTATAGGAATGCTTTAGTTTCTATTTAGATTTCTTATTTTTTCTGGTACTCATATAATTGTTGCTAATTCAGTCAGCATAGCTAACTGTAAATCAAAACTGTAAGTAGCTATGTTTCATTATTGGACACAATGCCAAATAAGAAATTTTGTGATGTCAATGATTATTGTCAATCTCAATAAAAATAAATTTTAATTATAAACAACTAGGTTTAGCTAAGCACGGTAAAACTTCACAATAACTTGTATAGCTAGTGACTTTATTCAAATTAGATTTTCTAAACTAACTTTCCATACTTGCACAGAAGATTCGTTCCAGCAAGGTTTCAACTCCTACTGCAGTTCACTCAACAAAGGGTGTGAGGGTGACAAGTTGCTGATGTGCAATGCTCACAAATGCACGTGCCCACGTCACACGCACCTCTATTTACCAGAGTCTGAGAAGTGTCTAAAGGTGTCTGACCAAGTAGTGTCTGCAAAGTACAACGAGCCTTGCTCTGAACTTGAGCCTTGTCAAGAAAATCTGGTCTGCTCTGACAAGTGAGTCTCATTCAATCTTAGTTTGTAGCTAAGACCTTTCCATGCCAAAACAAACTCAAAAAGTAGATATTTCTGACATGTTTCTCACCAATTAACTAGCACTATCCCTGATAGTTGGAGAAAACAACAAAAGTGTTTTCTGATGTTGAATCTGTAAAATTAGCTATAGCTATATTGCTATATCAGCAGACCATTTGCGCTATTTTCAGCCTCTGTTATCGGATGGGTCAGTTTTTTCGCGCGGGAGGGTCTTATGAAAAATGGTATGTTAAGAATTCTCTATATTCCATGTCCAAAAATTTGATATTATTTAGGTAGAATTAAAATTTGATTTGAAGTATGTGTAAATTTGGCCAGGCATATTTTTTTATCTAGAGGGTATTGTCAGTTAGTTAGCCTATTTAGATGGTTGTATAAATGTCCACTAGATTGGGTAATAGTGTAGTTATTCAAACCCTCTTAGATGCTGAATAGTTAACAAATTCCATCATTCACAATGATTAATGATTCACAATCATTAAATTGTATTCATAGATTACATAGATCCCGAAATTAGTATAGTTAAGACTAGGAGAGAAGTAAACAGTATGAATTGTTATAAATCAGTAATAGCTAAGTAGCTATAGCTAGTAGCTATTTCATTTAGTTTCGTCTATGATATTCTTAAGCTAGCTATATGATTTTTGAAGCATATTGTCACAACCCTAGTGATGAATATCTACTTCCACTATGAATTCTGCTATTTATTATTCAAGTAATAGCTACCCATGCTATCTTTAATCGATATATCAGTCAATTTTCTAGGTATCTGTATTGAAATATCAGTCAAATTTGGGTATTTGTTGAAATATCAGTCAATTTTGGGTATCTGTATCGGCAGATTACTAATACCAAGTTCTGTTTTCATATCAGTAGTGTTGTAAAAGCAAAAAAACGGTACCGTTTCTTTTTTAAAAAGAAAATTTTGCCAAAAAAACAAGGGTCTAAAAAAAACGTTTTTTTGTTTTTTCCATAAATTAGTTATTTCCACTTCAAGTTTCAATATGTTTCTTTTATTGAGCGATTTTAGTTTCTAAATCAATTCACAGTGTTAATAACTAACTAAATTATGTGATATTATTATATGATATCAGTAATAAATTAATAATCATGGTTACCTCTCCCCATTTCCTCAGAGTGTGTGAATGTGCTCTATCCTGTGGTCCGTACCTCGAGTCTCATGGTATGTGTGCCTGTGAGGCTAGAGATGCCTTCAACTACTACGTCAAAAAGGTGATACCGAGTATAATGGTGGTGCTGGTGATGGTTGCTGTGATAATCTTCGTTGCTGTCAAGTAGTAAGTTAACTTCCTTATCAGAACAAGTAAGAACTTAGCTATCCCATTTTGTTCAAACAGGGTAGCTACAAAAATAACCAAAATGTTCATTGATCAAACATCTTCGTGCTCTTAATTTTTTTTAGTGTACTATCATCAACATTTTGATATTAAAATACTTGAAAATGATGGATTTTGAAGCGCTTACTACACCTCCACAGATTTCCAAACAGTTATTTTATCTATCCTTTTACATAGCCATGACTAACGCCCCTTACATAGCCATGACTAACGCCCCTTACATAGCCATGACTAACGCCCCTTACATAGCCATGACTAACGCCCCTTACATAGCCATGACTAACGCCCCTTACATAGCCATGACTAACGCCCCTTACATAGCCATGACTAACGCCCCTTACATAGCCATGACTAACGCCCCTTACATAGCCATGACTAACGCCCCTTACATAGCCATGACTAACGCCCCTTACATAGCCATGACTAACGCCCCTTACATAGCCATGACTAACGCCCCTTACATAGCCATGACTAACGCCCCTTACATAGCTATGACTAACGCCCCTTACATAGCTATGACTAACGCCCCTTACATAGCCATGACTAACGCCCCTTACATAGCCATGACTAACGCCCCTTACATAGCCATGACTAACGCCCCTTACATAGCCATGACTAACGCCCCTTACATAGCAATGACTAACACCCCTTACATAGCCATGACTAACGCCCCTTACATAGCCATGACTAACGCCCCTTACATAGCCATGACTAACGCCCCTTACATAGCCATGACTAACGCCCCTTACATAGCCATGACTAACGCCCCTTACATAGCCATGACTAACGCCCCTTACATAGCTATGACTAACGCCCCTTACATAGCTATGACTAACGCCCCTTACATAGCCATGACTAACGCCCCTTACATAGCCATGACTAACGCCCCTTACATAGCCATGACTAACGCCCCTTACATAGCCATGACTAACGCCCCTTACATAGCAATGACTAACACCCCTTACATAGCCATGACTAACGCCCCTTACATAGCTATGACTAACGCCCCTTACATAGCTATGACTAACGCCCCTTACATAGCTATGACTAACGCCCCTTACATAGCTATGACTAACGCCCCTTACATAGCTATGACTAACACCCCTTACATAGCTATGACTAACGCCCCTTACATAGCTATGACTAACGCCCCTTACATAGCCATGACTAACGCCCTTTACATAGCCATGACTAACGCCCCTTACATAGCCATGACTAACGCCCCTTACATAGCCATGACTAACGCCCCTTACATAGCCATGACTAACGCCCCTTACATAGCTATGACTAACGCCCCTTACATAGCTATGACTAACGCCCCTTGCATAGCTATGACTAACGCCCCTTACATAGCTATGACTAACACCCCTTACATAGCTATGACTAACGCCCCTTACATAGCTATGACTAACGCCCCTTACATAGCTATGACTAACGCCCCTTACATAGCCATGACTAACGCCCTTTACATAGCCATGACTAACGCCCCTTACATAGCCATGACTAACGCCCCTTACATAGCCATGACTAACGCCCCTTACATAGCAATGACTAACACCCCTTACATAGCCATGACTAACGCCCCTTACATAGCTATGACTAACGCCCCTTACATAGCTATGACTAACGCCCCTTACATAGCTATGACTAACGCCCCTTACATAGCTATGACTAACGCCCCTTACATAGCTATGACTAACACCCCTTACATACTTACATAGCTATGACTAACGCCCCTTACATAGCCATGACTAACGCCCTTTACATAGCTATGACTAACGCCCCTTACATAGCTATGACTAACGCCCCTTACATAGCTATGACTAACGCCCCTTACATAGCCATGACTAACGCCCCTTACATAGCCATGACTAACACCCCTTACATAGCTATGACTAACGCCCCTTACATAGCTATGACTAACGCCCCTTACATAGCTATGACTAACGCCCCTTACGTAGCCATGACTAACGCCCCTTACGTAGCTATGACTAACGCCCCTTACATAGCTATGACTAACGCCCCTTACGTAGCCATGACTAACGCCCCTTACGTAGCCATGACTAACGCCCCTTACGTAGCCATGACTAATGCCCCTTACATAGCCATGACTAACGCCCCTTACGTAGCCATGACTAACGCCCCTTACGTAGCCATGACTAATGCCCCTTACATAGCTATGACTAACGCCCCTTACATAGCTATGACTAACGTTTCTATTTTTTTCTCAGTGAGGCCTCAGCTAGATGCTGTGGCTCTAACAAGAGAACATCAGCCCATTCCACTAACAGGAGTCCCCCAAGTTCTACCCTTAGCACGTCACACTACCTCAATATATCCTCGCCTAGCGCCCCTCCTTACTCTCCTGAAGATGACCGTGAGTTGTTCATATTGTTTTAGTCTTAGGAACTCTTAGTCTAATAAGAAAAAGGAGAACTATTGCAAATTTAAAAATCATATAGCTACACTCTTCTGAAGATGACCGTGAGTTATTAATGTTGACTATGAATTATTCAGGACTACTATTAAATTACTAGCTATGTTGGTTAGTTCATTCGGCTACAAACTAATGTAGTTAGCTAATTGGGATTTTTTCTTCATATTACCAAGTAGCTAACTTTGATATTAGAATAGAAATCAGCTGAAAGTTATATTCATTCAGATTTTTAAAGGAAAATATGGTTAAACTTTCATTTTTTTCTAACATTGCTGTCAATCAAGAGTTTAGCTATTTTTAGCCATTATTAAAATCTAGCTATTCATCTTAATATAAATAAGAGGATACAATAATACAAATAGCTATTATTTACCTATTTAATATATTAAGCTGATACAGTTAGCTACTTGGTAATATGAAGAAAAAATCGTAATTAGCTAGCCGCATTAGTTTGTAGCTGAATGAACTAACTAACATATTAGCCAATATCCATTTAGAATTCTAATTTTAATTATTTGTAGCTATCTAATTTTAGTGTTTCTTAAATTTACTTTTTTTTCATTCCAGTTCCTCCTTCTTATGAAGAAGTGATGCGAGGCAGTCAGCAGCCTCAGTGAGGATCAGTGTTCCTAGTGCTACTCTTGCCAAGGAATAGTGTTCCTAGTGCTACTCTTGCCAAGGAATAGTGTTCCTAGTGCTATTCTTGCCAAGGAATAGTGTTCCTAGTGCTACTCTTGCCAAGGATCTGTGTTCCTAGTGCTACTCTTGCCAAGGAACAGTGTTCCTAGTTCTATTCTTGCCAAGAATCTGTGTTCCTAGTGCTATTCTTGCCAAGGGACAATGTTCCTAGTGCTATTCTTGCCAAGGAACAGTGTTTCCTTGTGCTATTCTTGCCAAGGAACAGTGTTTCCTTGTGCTATTCTTGCCAAGGAACAGTGTTTCCTAGTGCTATTCTTGCCAAGGAGGAACAATGTTCCTAGTGCTATTCTTGCCAAGGGACAATGTTCTTAGTGCTATTCTTGCCAAGGAACAGTGTTTCCTAGTGCTATTCTTGCCAAGGAGGAACAATGTTCCTAGTGCTACTGCTACCAAGGAACAGTTGCTTGTGCAAAATCTAGCATGGAACAGTGTTCCTAGTTCTGTTCCTAACATTGACGTGATGTAGGGTAATGGATCAATTATTAGATGCTAAGTTTTCTTCACTAATTACCGGATGGAAATATTTCAGAGAGAATTGTTACAAACTGTGATGGCTATAATGTATTTTAATAGCCATAAGCCATTTTAGTTTATAATAATGCCATTGAAATGAAAAGTAATCATATGGTAATTGATTCATTGCCCTATAATTGCATTGCAAGCTGCAAACCTTAGTTCCTATAGACCAGTGGTCAGTATTAGGGTAAGTTAGGAGTTATTGGACAGTTCCACATTAGCAATCATGAAAGAAAGAAATAACCAGTCAAAATGTTGTATTATATATTTTTTCTTTATTATCGAAAACGTGGAACCGTCCGATAACTTGAAACTTACCTTACTGTCATTATTAAGTGAACTGTCAATTAGTTCTGAAAATGATTCCAATTATTGATTAGCTACCTATTTCTTAGGTGTAGCATTTTATTTATTTAATTAGGTAGGTATTATAATTTGTAATTTATTTTATTATATTCTATAATTTATGTAGCTAACTAATGCTTAAATTTTACTTTTTCTTGATTTTGATATATTGACCAGAAAGGGTGTGTTTGTTACAATTTTTATTGATGTTTAGAATAGCTAGCTACATCTCTATTGGGTAATTTACAACTATTTTATACATTTTCTGTTGAACTGTATAATAAATTTTGCATTTTCACAAAAAAAATTGACTCATTTCGAGTTTCAAAAATTCTCGAAGAAATAAGTAGATAGCTGTAAGTAAAGTCTTCCATTATTTGTAATATATAGTATTACTATATATTTGTTACTATATATATTAATATATAGTATAATATATTTGTAATATACTAGCACTCAATAGTTAATACCCTTGTTTGTGATTATTCTTATGCCATTGAAATGAAAAACCTTCATTTTGTTTCTATTTCAGTATATTCCATTATTGTTCAATCTTACAAAGCATAGCATTCATTTCTTCCAATAACATTTCCATAATATGCTTTTGAAACTTAATTTTTAGATGAAGCTCAATGTTTTCTGCACAATAATATACTTATATTATGAAGATAATAAGTGAATGTATTGGTAGAATATTATCAACTATATGTAGATGCCTTTCTTCTACTGTGTGTCTATCAATTATATACCTACCGCCATTCTCATCTAAAGAGGAGGTTGTTTATGACTTTTAATAACTATCAGAAGAATTTATTACCTCTTCATTTTTCTCTTCCATCCGTGAGAGTTCAGCCACCATTGCTTGTGTTCTTTCTTATTACATTCCTCTAGAGTAGCTTCTCTGCATTCATGAGCATTGTCACTGACTGGTGGTAGGTGACTTGGTTCATACTATCTTTTTCTTTTTTGACTGCTTCTTCCAGTCCCTTGTATATAATTTCCTCTTTACGTTATCAATAGACAATAGCTATAGCCTTTGGTTCCGAAGCAGAAGTTAAATCCTTTACTAACTTTATTATTAATGAATGTTTTTTTTCAAATATTTTCTTTCCAGAGCAAATAACTTGACGTTAATTTTACCAGTGTGTCCATATTTTATTTCATCTTATTTAGTTTCTCCATCTTATCAGCAATCTTAATCCATGACCAAAATAGAAAACCTATTTGCTTACTAGTGAATGTAGATAAATATGATTCTTTTATCAATTCTATATCCAAATTGCTTATTATTAGTTACCTACACTATATACTATTGTAATAGCTATATATAAATATTGGTAAATGTTTTCAGTTTATTGTTCTTAATTGCTATTATAACTGTTCGTATTACCTCCCGGCTAATTATTCGCATTTTTATACTAAATACTGGAATCTAAGCTCTTTTTTGTTGTTGCTTCTCTTTACTAGCCGTTCTTTTTGTCTTCTCCTCCAAAGTCCCTTGCTTTGGACTTTTGTATATTAACCTGCTTTCGCTGCTGTGATATATTAGATTTAAATATATAGGAGAAATGTTCAAAGTATGGCATTTATTTCGCATCAACTGTATGATAAAGTTGTGTATAGATATTATTTCAATTTAATCAGTTTTCTGAAGTTTGTTTAACGACATTTTATATAGAGAACTGTATTCTTTAATGGACTCTATACTGACTAAAATAGGACTAGAAAAATGTTCAGTTGCTCCAAATAAAAAATCTTGACTGGTAATTTGTTGATGTAGCTATTTCCCTGTATGTTTCGTTACATTTGTCTATGTATGAGCTATGTATTGATGAATGAGCCCACAAGGACTCTATCCTGAAGCTGTCTGTGGTGAATGAAAGAAAAGGGGGTGGCATCCCTTAGGCCCCGAACTGTTGTAATTTGGATTATAGATTTTTTATTTTTACCGTGTATATTATTTTTTATCGCTACTTGCAGTTTTAGAGGATAGCGCTAGGGTTATGCTCTTCAACTGCGATTTCTTAGATTTTGTCTAAAGGTTGGCTTTTAGGCTTCATTTACTATCACCTCTTCATTTTCCTCTTCCATCCGTGAGTTGTGTGTTCCTTTTTGTCACCTTCCTTGGTAATTGTTTGCATTCACGGGGTAACTTTACTGCATTCATGAGCATTTTCACCGAAAGGGGTAGGTGACTTTTTCACGCAGAAGCTTTTCTCTTTTACTGCTTCTTCCAGTCCCTTGTATTTAATTTCCTTTTAAAAGAGTTATGAAAGTGTTCAATGAAAGAGTTATGAACGTGTTCAATGAAAGAGTTATGAACGTGTTCAATGAAAGAGTTATGAAAGTGTTCAATGAAAGAGTTATGAAAGTGTTCAATGAAAGAGTTATGAAAGTGTTCAATGAAAGAGTTATGAAAGTGTTCAATGAAAGAGTTATGAAAGTGTTCAATGAAAGAGTTATGAAAGTGTTCAATGAAAGAGTTATGAAAGTGTTCAATGAAAGAGTTATGAAAGTGTTCAATGAAAGAGTTATGAACGTGTTCAATGAAAGAGTTATGAAAGTGTTCAATGAAAGAGTTATGAAAGTGTTCAATGAAAGAGTTATGAAAGTGTTCAATGAAAGAGTTATGAAAGTGTTCAATGAAAGAGTTATGAAAGTGTTCAATGAAAGTGTTCAATGAAAGAGTTATGAAAGTGTTCAATGAAAGAGTTATGAAAGTGTTCAATGAAAGAGTTATGAAAGTGTTCAATGAAAGAGTTATGAAAGTGTTCAATGAAAGAGTTATGAACGTGTTCAATGAAAGAGTTATGAAAGTGTTCAATGAAAGAGTTATGAAAGAGTTATGAACGTGTTCAATGAAAGAGTTATGAACGTGTTCAATGAAAGAGTTATGAAAGTGTTCAATGAAAGAGTTATGAAAGTGTTCAATGAAAGAGTTATGAAAGTGTTCAATGAAAGTGTTCAATGAAAGAGTTATGAAAGTGTTCAATGAAAGAGTTATGAAAGTGTTCAATGAAAGAGTTATGAAAGTGTTCAATGAAAGAGTTATGAAAGTGTTCAATGAAAGAGTTATGAACGTGTTCAATGAAAGAGTTATGAAAGTGTTCAATGAAAGAGTTATGAACGTGTTCAATGAAAGAGTTATGAACGTGTTCAATGAAAGAGTTATGAACGTATTAAATAAAATAATTATGAACGAGTTAAATAAAAGAGTTATGAACGAGTTAAATAAAAGAGTAATGAACGTGTTAAATAAAAGAGTTATGAAAGTGTTCAATGAAAGAGTTATGAAAGTGTTCAATGAAAGAGTTATGAACGTGTTCAATGAAAGAGTTATGAACGTGTTCAATGAAAGAGTTATGAACGTATTAAATAAAATAATTATGAACGAGTTAAATAAAAGAGTTATGAACGAGTTAAATAAAAGAGTAATGAACGTGTTAAATAAAAGAGTTATGAACGTGTGAAATAAAAAATATGAACGTGTGAAATAATAATTATGAACATGTTAAATAAAAATTATGAATGTATTAAATAATAATTATGAACGTGTTAAATAAAATAGTTATGAACGTGTTAAATAAAAGTTATGAACGTGTTAAATAAAAGATATTGTTCTTGAGAGACTCTCTGGGTGAAATATATCCTACTTTTACTTCATTACAACAACTCCTCCTTCCCCCTCACCATAAATAAAAGTTATGAACGTGTTGAATAAAAGAGTTATGAACGTGTTAAATAAAATAATTATGAACATGTTAAATAAAAATTATGAACGTGTTAAATAAAAGAGTTATGAACGTGTTAAATAAAATAATTATGAACATGTTAAATAAAAATTATGAACGTGTTAAATAAAAGAGTTATGAACGTGTTTAGTAAGAGTTATGAACGTGTTTAATAAGAGTTATGAACGTGTTTAACGAGTAAATCATGAAACAGATCAAGGAATGTGATATACATGTGTTGAATGAATGAGTTATCTGCATACTGTATGAATGGGTTGCAGATCTATAAATAATTAGCTTATATCTATACAAACACGGTTGTTTCTAATTACATAAAAAATGATTTATGTTATTTAATGCATTTCAAGTTTGTTGTATGTTCAATATCAAACCTATACCTCGATTCTCTATATTTTTACCTACATTGAATAGCTTTAGTGCATGCATATGGTTGGACGAAGGTAGGTTCCATTTAGCAACCAATTTCACTCTTAGCATCTATCATTTTCTGGCTAATAGTCTTCGATTGCAGGAATGACGTGCATTCATTCTCGGTATTTTCCACAGCCCTATTTGGTACCAGACTTGCCACATTTGTGTCACCTTTCAAACATCTAGAGAATTGCTGCTGCGACAATATTCTTCATGTGTATGCTCCTTAAGATCTATGGCCTGTAATTAGTCTTTAAAAATGTGCTGTGTGTATATATATATAATATTGAACAATATCAGAGTTTCATTATCCATATCCCTCTTTTTTATATTAAATGCTTTGTAATTTGTCCTCAATTATATAGTATAAATTAAAATTCTTTCAGTTTCATACCTAATGTTGAAAGAATTCATAGAAGTCCATTTATTTGTATAGGTATGGGTTACAAACTTTATAATCGAGGAGACTCCGGCGCACACGGAATGTGTACACATAGAATGTCAGAGCACACGCACATGAGAGTAGTATATGTACGTGTCCAGAAGCTGAGAGTGTGCGTTAGTACGTACGTGGTGATCTGAACTGGGCACATATCCCGCCCTTAGAATAGGCACGTTCATCTCGAGGAAATAGTGATGATTTTAATGCTATATCGCCTTCTAACCTCGGCATTGACGCAATATTGTCACAAACTTGATGAGAGCATCTTGCAATTATACTTTGCTCGTAATTTTGTAAGGTTAGAGCAAGTTAGATGGGAAGAAAGTTAGAAAATATGTGAAATGAACTACTGAGCTGAGGCTGGATGCCACCTTGACTTCCAAACTATAATTATCTATAGCAACCTCCAGATATCTCTATCAGAACAACATAAACTCCCTTACATTTACAATTCACTCTACTTTTCCGCTTTTAAATACCGAGGCGAGGTAGTTGTTATCATTTTTGATAAGTGGAGCATAGTTTCCCCTAATGAAAGAGTCTGTCAATTTCCTTACGGCCTTTGGTATGCACTCTTCACCTGTTACGATCAAACCAAAGGCCCATCTACTCGCACTCTCGCGAACCGTAACTCTGTAGTCGCCGTATGTCCAGTAGATCTTCATAACGACTAAACATTAGCTATTTGAACAGTTATTTAGATTACCATTGACTTATCGCTATTCTATTACGCCATTTTACAATGGAATACTCGTATGTTGTGTGCTTTTAAATGGTGTAGGGGTATTTGTATGAGTATGCTGTCTACTGGTCGGTGCTTGAGGAGCTTCTATCGCTGCAATTAGTTGCAATGAGCTCGCGGAAGAGACGAGTTCAACATTTTGCCCACCACCACATCTTATTATTAGAGAGTGTGTGTATTGCTGTCACTGGAGCCACACATCATCGCTAATCTCCAGCCTTTATTCATTATTCACGAGAAGAGCACGTAATTTGTGAAATGTTGTAGTGGGCTATCAGCTGCTAAATGTTTAGGCTGTAGTTACCGGTATGGAAAAAGTCTTGCGTCCCATTAAATATGGTGAAAAGTGCAGTGTAGGCTGGCTTGCTTGTGTCAAAGTGTATTTTTGATATGCAGTGTCTGTCACCAAAGTGAACGTTCTAAAGTAAATACAAGGACTCTTTGACTAACTTCTGTAGGTGTGATTGAAAAGCTGAGGTAGCGCAAGTGACTCCATTTGAAATAAAGTAGAAAATAGCAGAAACTCTGAACAAAGATGGCGCTATGGTACCTGTTCATGATGTTCTTGTGATTCCATATACTCTACTGTAATTCTAAAGTGAAGTGATTTGGAATATAGTCTAATATGGTGATACCCTGTATTTGGAAGGATCCTCGACATGTCTTCAAGGGATAACCAAATGGTAAGATAAGCCATTACCTATTTTTTTTTTATTCCATTTCAAATCTATTTCAAATTAGCTGAATCTAAGTTCCTAGATATAACCTAGTGTGTATTTTTAACTGTTCCTATGAACTGTCATAGCATTTGACATAGTAACTGTTGTCTGGGACAGCTTCTAGATTCGTCGCAAGAGTTTTTTTGTTGCGTTGTAAAGCGCTGTCTTGCATTCCATCGGTAAGTGTAAGTACCTCAAACCTGTATCACGTATTTTATCGCCACTAGACTTTCTTACCGTCGTTACGGGGAGCTTTCTAATATTTCTATTGAAATATATTTTTCATTTATTTCACTATTTTTCTCTAACAGAAGCGTAATGAGAAAAATCGAAGGAGTGCACACTGTATACGACGATCATTTATTTGTGAAAGTTCTCGATTAATGTTTAACAAATTGAATACATGTGCACTGTTTTTTTTTAAGATAAAAAGTGGTTAGAATTTTTGAATGGACCTACAAAACTAATTAATTATGTTCTACATTAGAAACTCGGTGATAGTAATCGTGAGATTTTTATATCTTTTAACGTAATTTGTAATATAAATAAATTTATTGATTCGATCAACTTATCTTTTTAATAGAAATATATTGTAGCTACCTATTGAAGGTTTGAAATTATTAGTGATGTAATTGTATTTAATATTAACGATAGGCTCCATACTTCTATTTCTAAAATTAACTATTAGACGTTCAATGATTATATAAAAAGTTATTATATATGAATTTAATAACGAAATCTCAAATGTTTTCATTTCGGGGGTTGGTTTCATAATGACCCCCTCGGTTTTTTTAAGTTTAGCTTCCATAATAATGTGAGATTTCATGAATTTTGGGAATTTTAATTGACGCATATTTCAAGATTAACTTTTGAAAATAGTTCGCTTTATTTAAAGAGTTACTAGTATTTGAAAAAGATCAACCGAACTCCTGAAACCGTGAATATTTGAAAATCGGTTGAATATTTGAAAACCCGAACTCCTGTGCTGGGTTAACCGAACCTCTGGAATATGTCAGTGCATGATCTATTTTCTTTTTCATACAATCTTTTCAAGTATTCCTCTATAAAATCAGTAACAGTTGAAGAATTTATTTGAGCCAATCTAACATTGTTTCGCTGGTCAATCTGATTCAACAGATCTAGGTTGTTCTTAAAAAAACAATACAACATTCTAACTTTATTAAACAACTTTAAGGTTTTTTAGTTTGATGCTGAAATACTTTCTGTCAAAAGTCAAAAACACTAAAATTTGAGTTATTGTAATATATACTTTTACGATTCGATTTATGGAGAGATATAAGGCATGCAAAACGTCACGATTATTAAAAAAAAACTGAAAGTTACGTTAATCTGTTATTTGCAATTGTCATGGGTACGTGTGTTTTTTATTTAATTTGCTTATGAGTAGGAAATACTTTATAAGTTATGCCATTAAATATAAATTATTCGGTTGAAATGTTGAACATATAAATCAATGCGTTAAATAACTGTAAAATAATTGAAATTTCAGCTGATGAAATTACTTAAAAGAATCATAATTTGGAATATTTCATTATATATCAATATAATTTTCTAAAAACAATAATTAAAGAGCTTAATTTTTTAAATTTGTCTACATGTTGAGATTGAAGTTTTGTTTATAAAAGATCTTTCGTTTTATAATTATAATGAAATCGAGATAATATATTCACTTATTACTGTAAAATATATGACTAATTTCAAACCATTGTTGAATAACTAATATATGTATAATATATTATTTAATCTTTATTACAAATTAGTTTAATATCCAAATTATTTAACAATTTTCAATCCATGCAGTCTTACATTCAATTATCTTCCCAAATTGTATTAAAATTAACAACTATCTTTTTACATTCTTGTACATTCATTATCATATCAGTTATAAAATCCCAATTTCATAAAGTATAGCCTACATAAAGTGTTTTGATATTAAATTATTTTGATTAGTTTTCGCTAAAACTTTTATCAACTTTAATTTTTAAATCACATTCATATCAGTTATAAAAACACAATTTCATAAAAACCACACAAAGTACATTATTTCAAGTTAATTTACTTTTCCCGAGATGTTGCCTAACCTTAACTCCCTGTCCGTTCACACACACGTACATCAGTGGCCAAAAAAAGTGACCTCTTGCTCACGCGTCCATTACAGCTTTACCTGTCACGATGGAGCTCATACCTTTCTCTTTTAGTCAGAGTCAAACATCTAGAAGGTGATCCGTCGATTAGTGTTGGAGAAGCTTGCTCTTAATTTATCGCACTCACTTGTATGTACATTCGAATACCCCTTATACTCACTTGTACATTCGAATACCCTTTATACTCACTTGTACATTCGAATACCCCTTATATTCTCTTGTTGTACATTCGAATACCCCTTATATTCTCTTGTTGTACATTCGAATATCATTTATACTCACTTGTTGTACATTCGAATAACAATGTATCCGTAATGAATTTTTGACAGTTTACTAATTTTAATGCTTTTGGATATGTCATAATTTGTCTGGTGCAAAACAACAGATTTGAAAACAATAGGAAATTAGAAAATTGTGATGTATGAAACTAGCATTATGTGGAGACTCTTTTGTTTGACAGTACATTCGAATACCCTTTGTACTCTAAAGTTAAATGCTCTTTCCCAGGCTAGAAGGATTTGATCCTGGGATATTGAGGGAATATCCCAGGATTCTTTTTGCTTGGGTTATTCTTTTATAGTTGGCATTATTATGACATTTTTTCAATTTGATTTATTGTTATATACATTGTTTTAGATTGAGAGTTAATGACACTTTTCTAATTAGCATTATGATTTATTTTCTACTATCTTTGTAGGCACTGTAATACCCTTTACATTTTTTAGTTATAGGGACACACGAGCGTTTTTGCACAGCGTTTTCAAACGTTTTTGAGTTTGAAGTAATTATTTTCAAACCCATTTCATATGTATCCATGTTACGCTACGTTTTTTGAGCTTTGAGAACGCTCCTAAACAGCTCGTGTGACCGGGCCCTAAGAGTGGAATAGCTACTCTTTTAAGTTCAGAAGTAAAATGCTCTTTATATTCTTTTAACTCCACGCTCTGACTTTCCTTAAAAAAATCTCTTCTTATTAAAATAACTTTTAAAACAAAATTAAAGATTGTTAATAATTTATATTTATTTTCAATGTTTTTAACATTAAGCTTAATATTGACGAAATACTATACAATTTGAATAAAAAAATTTGCTGAATAAAGTTAAAATAATTTGAAACTTAATACGATCGATATTATCTTTTACAAATATTTAAATTTATTGATACACACTTTCAAATTAAACGTTATAATTTAAAACAAACTATAACCATTGAAAAGTGAATTATTGTCATCTTGCATATCTTTGTCCAAGATTTAGTTTAGAAGAATTTTAATTCCGATATCAATTTCAATGTTTTAATATCTATTACATTGAATAACATTTTAGAATATAAAACACACGTGTTAACATCACAAATGACTAAAAATGCTCCGTAGTTAAAAACACAAACTTCATCAGTTTGTAAACATGAATATGTATCAAATCCTAAGCATCGAAACATGAAAGAATGTTTTATGCATAGAAAACGGACACGTTTTCAAGGGCAACTAATATAAACACTTAAAACTATGATGCTATACTGTACTATCAGAGAAGAGAGTCAGTGTGATGATGTACTATCAGAGAAGAGAGTCACTGTGATGATGTACTATCAGAGAAGAGAGTCACTGTGATGATGTACTATCAGAGAAAAGAGTCACTGTGATGATGTACTAACAGAGAAAAGAGTCACTGTGATGATGTACTATCAGAGAAAAGAGTCACTGTGATGATGTACTATCAGAGAAGAGAGTCACTGTGATGATGTACTATCAGAGAAAAGAGTCACTGTGATGATGTACTATCAGAGAAAAGAGTCACTGTGATGATGTACTATCAGAGAAGAGAGTCACTGTGATGATGTACTATCAGAGAAAAGAGTCACTGTGATGATGTACTAGCAGAGAAAAGAGTCACTGTGATGATGTACTATCAGATAAAAGAGTCACTGTGATGATGTACTATCAGAGAAAAGAGTCACTGTGATGATGTACTATCAGAGAAAAGAGTCACTGTGATGATGTACTATCAGAGAAAAGAGTCACTGAGATGATGTACTATCAGAGAAAAGAGTCACTGTGATGATGTACTGTCAGAGAAAAGAGTCACTGTGATGATGTACTATCAGAGAAAAGAGTCACTGTGATGATGTACTATCAGAGAAAAGAGTCACTGTGATGATGTACTATCAGAGAAAAGAGTCACTGTGATGATGTACTATCAGAGAAAAGAGTCACTGTGATGATGTACTATCAGAGAAGAGAGTCACTGTGATGATGTACTGTCAGAGAAAAGAGTCACTGTGATGATGTACTATCAGAGAAGAGAGTCACTGTGATGATGTACTGTCAGAGAAAAGAGTCACTGTGATGATGTACTATCAGAGAAAAGAGTCACTGTGATGATGTACCATCAGAGAAAAAGAGTCACTGTGATGATGTACTATCAGAGAAAAGAGTCACTGTGATGATGTACTGTCAGAGAAAAGAGTCACTGTAATGATGTTCTATCAGAGAAAAGAGTCACTGTGATGGTGTACTATCAGAGAAAAGAGTCACTGTGATGATGTACTATCAGAGAAAAGAGTCACTGTGATGATGTACTATCAGAGAAAAGAGTCACTGTGATGGTGTTCTATCAGAGAAAAGAGTCACTGTGATGATGTACTATCAGAATAAAGAGTCACTGTGGTGATGTACTATCAGAGAAAAGAGTCACTGTGATGATGTACTATCAGAGAAAAGAGTCACTGTGATGATGTACCATCAGAGAAAAGAGTCACTGTGATGATGTACTATCAGAGAAAAGAGTCACTGTGATGATGTACCATCAGAGAAAAGAGTCACTGTGATGATGTACTATCAGAGAAAAGAGTCACTGTGATGATGTACTATCAGAAAAATTAGTTACTGTGATGATGTACAATCAGATAAAAGAGTCACTGTGATAATGTACTATCAGAGAAAAGAGTCACTGTGATGATGTACTATCAGAGAAAAGAGTCACTGTGATGATGTACTATCAGAGAAAAGAATCACTGTGATGATATCTTTGTTTTTGTACTGCTCCCATTATTTAGATGGTGGCGAAATCTACCGTTAGTGGTGATATCTTTGTGATGTACTATCAGAGAAAAGAGTTACTGTGATGATGTACTAACAGAGAAAAGAGTCACTGTGATGATGTACTATCAGAGAAAAGAGTCACTGTGATGATGTACTATCAGAGAAAAAAGTCACTGTGATGATGTTCTATCAGAGAAAAGAGTCACTGTGATGGTGTACTATCAGAGAAAAGAGTCACTGTGATGATGTACTATCAGAGAAAAGAGTCACTGTGATGATGTACTATCAGAGAAAAGAGTCACTGTGATGGTGTTCTATCAGAGAAAAGAGTCACTGTGATGATGTACTATCAGAATAAAGAGTCACTGTGGTGATGTACTATCAGAGAAAAGAGTCACTGTGATGATGTACTATCAGAGAAAAGAGTCACTGTGATGGTGTTCTATCAGAGAAAAGAGTCACTGTGATGATGTACTATCAGAATAAAGAGTCACTGTGATGATGTTCTATCAGAGAAAAGAGTCACTGTGATGATGTACTATCAGAGAAAAGAGTCACTGTGATGGTGTTCTATCAGAGAAAAGAGTCACTGTGATGATGTACTATCAGAATAAAGAGTCACTGTGGTGATGTACTATCAGAGAAAAGAGTCACTGTGATGATGTACTATCAGTGAAAAGAGTCACTGTGATGATGTTCTATCAGAGAAAAGAGTCACTGTGATGATGTACTATCAGAGGAAAGAGTCACTGTGATGATGTTCTATCAGAGAAAAGAGTCACTGTGATGGTGTACTATCAGAATAAAGAGTCACTGTGATGGTGTACTATCAGAATAAAGAGTCACTGCATTATGCTATTTTCACAAATCTTTTCTAATTTTTCATCCTTTTCAATTCTTACAAATGTATTGTCGTGTAACCAGACCAATTTTTTTAGTGTATCTACATGTATTACAATTAAACTGTGAAAAAATCATGAAAGTTACACTTTTCTTTGACTAATTACGTCCGGTATATTTTCTGAGACATTTATTACTGTTCAAGAAAATTCTAAAACTGTCAAATCCACGTGTAAAGGCTAAAATTCATTCACAAAATACTACATTAATAGATCTTTTCTAGAAGAAATAATTAAATAAACTGAAAACGACCAACCGAATTATCAATAATCTCATAAACTACCAGGAGAAATAAAAGCGAGACATGTCTCACATTTATTCTATTGTCATAAGTTTGAGTCTTAATAAAAGCGGGTTATGCCTGTATATTATTTTGTAGCAACAATATATTCATCTATTATAAAGTTGCTCGACATCTTCTTTCATAATGGATAAAATGTTCCTATGTTTAATTAATATAAGATAGTTTGATCAATTCTTTTAGATATAAATATGAAATTGCTAATAACCAGGAAATCTTTTTTATTTATTCAACACTTTGAAGACGTACATGTTATCTACTTGCATAGAAATTAATATTAATGATGTATCATTAAAAAATATTAGAGTAAAACTCTTCTCTAGTGAATGTAGACTGTAGAGTCCTGAGTGGGAAAATACCCTCTATAGTAACAATTTTTCTTTAGTCTGCCACGAATGGCATCAGTTTTAGAGAAAGAATTGCCCTTTCATGGCAGACTAAGAGAAATTTGTTCACTATACGAGGTAGTTCTCATCATTACACTACTTTCACTATAGAGGAGTCCACTATGGAGGAGTTCTACTGTATTTGTAATTTTTTACACTCAATGTTCAATAATTTAGTTATGAATCTTTATTAATACGTAAGTTTAACGACTGTAGTTTTATAATTCGTATTTAGTTTGCATTTCTCTAATTAGACATCATCACAATGACTTTAATGGGTGATATACTCTTAGCCTTGCAATTTACTCTTATCCATCTTAACTAAGTACTCTTCTGTCTCTTTAGCATTAGAAAGAAGAGCAAAGAGTAGATATTGTTAGCTCTTAAAGAGCAGGAAATGAACGATTACTTTCCTGTACTAAAGAAGATACATTCGTCTATCCCACTCTGTAATTTAGAACTATATGACCAAGGTGTGAAAAAATCATACATTTCCTTGCATCGATTTTATTGAAGTTTTTGATATAATATTCAAATATTCACAAATAAAGAAATGCTAAGTAACCACCAAAGTAACCATTTTCTTGGGGCGACATTGTCCCAGTATTGGCAATGTTGTAACAATATTGGCAATGTTGTAACAATATTGGCAATGTTATAACAATATTGGCAATGATGTTACAATAATGGCAATGTTGTAACAATATTGGCAATGTTGTAACAATATTGGTAATGTTGCAACAATATTGGCAACGTTGTAACAATATTGGCAATGTTGTAACAATATTGGCAATGTTGTAACAATATTGGCAACGTTGTAACAATATTGACAATACTGTAACAATATTGACAATGTTGTAACAATATTGGCAATGTTGTAACAATATTGGTAATGTTGCAACAATATTGGCAACGTTGTAACAATATTGGCAATGTTGTAACAATATTGGCAATGTTGTAACAATATTGGCAACGTTGTAACAATATTGACAATACTGTAACAATATTGACAATGTTGTAACAATATTGGCAATGTTGTAACAATATTGGCAATGTTGTAACAATATTGGCAATGTTGTAACAATATTGACAATGTTGTAACAATATTGACAATGTTGTAACAATATTGGCAATGTTCTAACAATATTGACAATGTTGTAACAGTATAGGCAATGCTGTAACACTCTTGGCAATGTTGTAACAATATTGGTAGCATTGTAACACTATTGGCAACGTTGTAACAATATTGGCAACGTTGTAACAATATTGACAATGTTGTAACAATATTGACAATGTTGTAACAATATTGGCAACGTTGTAACAATATTGGCAACGTTGTAACATTATTGGCAATGCTGTAATAATATTGACAACGTTGTAACAATATTGACAATGTTGTAACAGTATTGGCAATGCTGTAACAATATTGGCAATGCTGTAACATTATTGGCAATGTTGTAATAATATTGGCAACGTTGTAACAATATTGACAATGTTGTAACAATATTGACAATGTTGTAACAATATTGACAATGTTGTAACAATATTGGCAACGTTGTAACAATATTGGCAACGTTGTAAATTGTAACAAAATTGGCAACGTTGTAACAGTATTGACAATGTTGTAACAATATTGACAATGTTGTAACAATATTGGCAACGTTGTAACAGTATTGGCAATGTTGTAACAATATTGGAATAGTATTGTCCCAAAAAACTTTGTTACGTGGTAGAAATATACTTTCTATTATCATTAGATAATGAAGTTTCGAATTTAGTATGGTGTGAATTGTTGGGCTTATGTATGCAGAAAAGCTACTTCGTACTTGAATCTAAAGAATTATTGAACATTTTCTACTTTGTGCTGAAATTGAGATAGTTATGAATATAATTGTTTTTTTAAATATTTATGATAAAGTTTGTTGATTTAATATTTTTTTAAATATTTGTAGATCAATAAAATATAAATAACCTAAACGTATAAAGTATGGTAAAATACAGATTTGAAATTTAATTCCGAACTGCGATATACAAGACTATTTCCTGATGAATTTATTGAAATGTATAACAAGACCATTCATTCACTTCACGATATAATTATTAGAGAAAAATGTCACAAGTGATTATAATAAATTAAAAATTATTGGTACCTATATAGGTTAAAATATCGTTGGAACCGTTGAAGCGGTTTTGTCCTTTTATTATATTTATTTTTATATAGCTTTAATTACAATAATTAAGACATATATGTATATAAATGCTTCAAGTACTATCGCCTCTTCATTTTCCTCTTCCATCCATGCAGCCACAAGTACTTGTGTGTCTTTTGTCACAGACTGGTGGTAGGATTTTTTATTCATGGAGCCACTTTCCTATCTGACTTCTTCTTCGAGTCCCTTGTATTCAATTTCCTTTTGACATAAGCGAAATGACATTTGGTTCAGAAACAGACGTTAAACTAAATAAATCAATTAAATAAATTATATAAAAAGTATATTAATTAAAAAGTATAATAATTAAAGTATTTCAAAAAGTAGCAGATAATTTTAAGCAAAGTGTATAACAATTGTATTTTATTTTATTAAAGTCTTCATTAATTTATCATTTTGGTTAATTATTTATTGTTAACTTTCAAATATATCCCTATTTGATAGATCACTACTTCAGCCGCGTTAGAGTTTCCTTAATTTGAAGCTTTCTTGTATTAATAAATTATAGTGCGAATGTGCCGTATTGATTTTTTTATTAAATCATTGTTTTTTTCTTAAAGAGATCTTTCCATAAAAACAGGAATAATAATAAGAAAATTCAATTATTTTATAAATAACAGAGTCGATGAATTAACTTATATTTCATTTTAAGTACCGCTAAATGTTAAAGAATACCCAGCGAACGTTCCTCATTATCCCAATAACTATAAATGATAACCAACTCAATATTGATAACCATTAACTATGGAGATTATCAATATTGATAACCACTAACCAAGGAAATAATTATCACTGGTTATAACCATGAATCAAAGTAACTACCAATCACCACTAGTAACAATTACCATATGCAAATGTGTACAATCGTAAAGTTTTTACGAATTAATACACCATCTTTCCATTATAACTGCTCGTATATTTATTAATGGCCACTTTTCAGCCTTTCGAGCCATTAAATGTGTTTACGATATTACCATTACAATATTTCCCGAGGTAAGCGAGACTCGTAAAGTTACTTGCGATAGATAAATCGCCTACCAATAAAACAGTCTCCAATAGGCCATTCTTTTGTTAATGCCATGGATTTTGTAGCTGTAATAAAGACATTAAATTTCATCATTTTATCACACGTGTGTGCTATCACAAGTCCGTCCAACTGTAACGCCAGCAATCCATATGAATATATATCATCTAAATCATTGCCTTGCAGGGATAACTTGCATAACAGATGGCGCTTTTATATCCCATTTCTGATAGAAATTGTTTCAGAGAATGTTGTCTGTGTTTGCCGATAGATATTTCCAAGACTCCGGCAAAATGTGGCTCTGATGTTTCAGTGTAGATTTGTCTGTTGCAGTGAGTGTTGTGTGTGTCCCTTGGCTCTCTGTGCCTGCCTGGACTACTGCATCTACATTATTTTCATGCCGTCGGGCACTGGGCCTCTCTTTAAAGATAATGACTACGGTATCGTTGGGAATGATAATATGTTAATTAATCTACATGGATTTCTCTACATCAAGTATTTATTCAGTGAACTGATTTAATTTGTTTTGAGGCACATGACCTTGTTCGGTACACGGATGAAAATAGTTCGAGATGTAACCATCAAAATTCTCTTATCATTCTATATATTCTATAACAATTGTTTTAATCATATTTGTCATTCTTTTTTTCGTCTGAAATTCGAAAGATTTTCAGTCATAAAACAAATTCCGCAATTTTATCATCTTATTTATCTAAATTTTTTATTCAATGAATTTGAACAATGTTTACATTATTTTATAATTATAAATATATTACGATAAATAAATTGATATATTTTACTTTAGTTATAAATAGAATTAAAATGATGTATTCGAATATTGATATTTGAAAATTTGATTCATGATTATAAATATAAGTTAGATGTTTTAAATACATTTGATTTTAATTCTTTTATTGTTGAGCTCGTTATTAATTTGGTAATTAAATTCAAACACTTGGGCAAAGTGTCAATTAATATAAACATTAATTGAATTTAAAGAGCAACATCAATAAGTGTATAATATAATTCGTATCTATTATTTTCCAATGCTCATATTTTGTTTTTATTATGTATTTAAATCACTAGTGGTAACTGTTCCTTTACCCTAGTTTTTCTTCTAATATTACATTCATCAAGATATGAAAATGAAGAATAACCAATGTTTATTCTTATTGAAATTCTAATAATAATTATTGGGTTATAATTCATTTTTATATATTCTTTTTGATTTTAAAATTATTAATTTTGATTTTATCTTATACTAATGTCCGTGTTTAAATTCTTGTATTGAAATCCCCAATATTATATTAATCATTTTTTTATATTTATTGAAATAAATAGAATAAAAATGATTCAACTCACCTATTTAATATTTTGAGTACCAGCAAATGTTTTCACCCTTACACTGTTTATAAGTTTCGGCAGAAGTGAAATCGTAAGATCGATAGATCATTTTTTGAGAATATCGTGAAGTGAAATCTTCTGCTCCCAGTCGAAAAATTATCGGCAGATCTTCTATAATCGTCGATTGCGCTTCGTATTTTATCGTAAAATATCAAATTATATATTAAAATACGATTAAATTTTGCCGAATCAATTATCTTCGTGTTTTTTTTAAACGTCCGACGAAAGACGATTCTAATCGATTTTAATCACCGACGATTATAAATTTCACTATTAGAGAACTATTTTAAAGTATTTATTCGAGAGGAAAATGTCTTCTAAATTCCATGCATGAACTGTTTTCTTTTCAGTGAAACAAAGACAATTTCTCTGTACCCTAATTTTGATTTATGAATGTCATTCAAAATGGAGGAAATTGGAAATGAATTAATATACCTATCTTCAAATTTAATGATTTTTTCTATTCCATCATAACCTAGTTTAGAGAACGGTGAAAAAACTTACCTATAGGATAAGTAACGAATTATCGGTCAGTACTACATCTTCGGTCGTATAAGAAGAACATTGTTAAAATTATTATTATTACACAGTGCTATATTTTTATATTTTTTTTTCTTATATGACCGATGATGTAGTACTGACCGATAACTCGTAACTTACCTACACTTGGTGTTCAAATTAAAATTCACATTTCTTATATGTTACCATCGTGCTTTCATTAAATAATTTCATTAAAATTTATCAATTTTATGTTAATTATTGTTTTGTGAAGATTGAAAATTTAGGTATTTTCCTTTTCAATTAAGTTTAACAATTCTTGTTAAATCAATACTTTTAATAATAAAACGTCAGCTAATTATTGAGGAAGAAATAATTATTTTATTTCTATGTTATATATAAAACTTGAATATTAATTACATTGTATATAAGTGGAATATATATCGTTACAATATTTTTCAGTAAATATTATTGAAGTAATAAGATATTTTTTGTAAACAATGAAATAGATAACAATGGCTTAGTGAATATATTTATTAAATATTTTCCACTACAAAATTATAATCTAATAATATATAAATTTATTAATTTGATCTGTAATATAAATGTTCTAATAGCATCCAAATTAATAATTAATAGAAAAATAATTTTATTTACTAATACGTAAATTTATACTATTTATCAAATTATTTATTCTTAATTATAACTATTGAGATTTTATCACTATATTCAATTAATATTTACCCATCAATAATAATTATTCTAGCTTATTTATTTATTAAATTATTTTTCAATATCTATAAGGTGCAGGTTATATTTTATCAGTTAGCATAGTAAATAAAATCACAAGTTAGATCACTAATCACTGCAACTATTGTGATAATCAATAATCATTCTTCATATTTAAAATATCCCTTTCTGACTTCTTCTTCTAGTCCCTTGTACTTAATTTCCTTTTGACGTCAGCGATAGGGCCTTAGGTTCCGAAACAAACGTTAAACCTCTACTAGAATATGATCTTACTAGAGTCTAGCAAGTAATTAATTATCATTTACCAGCGAAAAAGTTTATCCTATCAACCCTATATAAAGCACGGACAGCTTCCGTTGACTTTTTTGGTATTCTCTATCCCTCTGTTTTACATTATAGTGTAATTAACTCATGTGGTGAAGAGGCTTCTTATTTTTATGACCGGTGCAAACCACAGTGTTTTTAACCAACTTTTTAACATTGACTAAAGTTCTACTAGGTGTGGTTATTCTATATTTGTTGTATTAATGCATGGATAGCTGGAAAAATTATTTTAACGGAAATTTTATGTAGTGAAATTGTATCAGAAACTAGATTTTATATATTTTTTCTTATCGAAACATTTAACAGAAAATCTGAGATTTGAATCTTAAAAATATTAAAATAATAGGTCAATGGAAGTTTCAATAAAAGCTTATTTTAATTAAAAATTCTCTTAAATTGATTATTAAAATTAAATAATGTAGTTAGTCAATTTTTCTCTAGTATTCATCTTTAAACTTTTGTATATTGATAAATACTGTTGATAAATATTGATAAATACTGAATTTCCTCAGCAATATTAGATGCCTTGTCCTTTGATACTTAAATAATTATCCATTATACTTAAATAATTATCTATATCCATTATATTCAAAGTTTATCATCACTGACTGAGTGTAGATGACTTTGTTCATGGAGCCACTTTTCTTTGACTGCTTCTTCGAGTCCCTTGTATTTAATTAAATTAATTTACCATTGAATTTAGAGATACGGTCTTTGGTTCCAATGCAGACGTTAAACACCTAACTTAATTATATTAAATATTCAAACGGTGTAGTTTATTGTTGTTTCTTTTCATAAATGAAAACGCAGTTAAATTTATAACAATAAATGCCATTATTATGATAAATTTGAACTAAAAAACTTCGCACGTTAATTAAATAACTTTCTAATGTATATTCAAGTTGGTAATACTTTTTAATGTATTAGATAAAATTGCAATCCCATGTTTTTTTCAATATTTTCTTATCTAGCTTTCACAAGTTAGTACATCTGTGTTCTAATCCTAACATTTATCTTTGAAAGTCTTTCTGAACTTAGTACGCTTGATTAAATAAATGGCAAAAAATTGAAAACATTCAAGAAATGCAAATTGAACCGAGCTATCGAAACATTAGGTGCTATAGTATTTAGGCTATAGTATTTAGGCTATAGTATTTGGGGTAACCGCAAGCAAGGTATTACAAATACCAGCGGTTACTTAAGCTTACCAAAGTAGTATGGGTAATATAATATAAACTGATCGTATTATTACCAGTGGAAATTTATTAGGCATTACAATATAAAAAAATTTACATGAATATTATTTTTAAAATTGTTTTCAATTTTTTTTACTTAAAAATTGAGTGAATTGGGGCAAAGATGTAATTAATGAATAATTTTGTTAAATCTGATGAATTTTAAAATTATATAAGTTAATTTTTATCAACTTTCATCACGAAATTATTTTAATAACACATATATATTATATCCTTTTTAGATGATTTCTCTAAATAAATCGTCTATTAAAGTATTTATGTCCATGCAATGTGTATAATTAACTATGATTATACGTTAATATGGTGGTTTTTATGTAATTGATAATTGTTCTCAATGCGTAAATCGAATAACATTATATATAGGTAAATAATAATAGCTAACCATTATACTGAATAAAAAATTGGCCACTCTCTTTAAGAGTAAATAATATGCTAACTTATTAAAATATCTAATGTTTTTTTAAGTTTGTTATAGAAATTCTTCACCCGCATCAAACTAAAAAAAGAACATTAAGATATGATAGTAAATATTAAATACTTTCGAAGAAAGGGTTGACTTTTTTCTGGGATTTTCTGAATTTATGTACAAAATTAAATGAGAATTGCCCTGTAAAATGCCTTTATAATCATTTTAATAGGTCTTCTATTTAATGATGCTTTTACTCGTGCAATTTGACTGCTCTGTTATTAAATTAATAAATAGATCTTTTATTATTGCACTCATCTTTTAAATAACTGCAATAGAAATGATAGAAAGTGATACATATTATTATTATTATAAATACTGAAACACACATTTTCTATCTATCCTAAAGCTGTCTGTGGTGAATGGTTGTTCCCGAACTGTTGTTATTTGGATATTGTATTGTTTTTTTTTTATATTTATACCAGGTTTATCATTTTTTTAACGCTACTTGCAGTTTTAGAGGATATCGCTAGGGTTATGCTCTTCAATTATGAAGTCTTAGATTTTTGTGTAAGGTAGGCTCGTAGGCTTCATTTACTATCACACTCAGAGAAATTCTGATGCACCTAAGTATTGTGAGTTTATTTTACAGCTTATAGTGTGATGCACTCAAGTGCCTCGCTTTGGAGACAACTTATAGACTATAAAGTAAACTCTAACACCTGGTGCATCAGTCTGAGTTGTCTATATTTATTAGTGCACTTCTACATTTTCCTTTCCTTTTGTCACATTCCTTGATAAGTGACTGATTCACAAAGTAGCTTTTCTGCATCCATGAGCAATGGGTCACTTTGTTCAGCCACTTTCCTCTCCGACTGTTTCTTCCAGTCCCTTGTACTTAATTTCCTTTTGTCGTCAGTGATATGGCCTTTGGTTCCGAAGCAGACGTTAAACCCCTACTAAATTATGTAAAATAAATATTGACTTTTCATAATCTAATTTTACACCCACTTTTCGAAAACGGGGAGTGAAATTTTGTCGATGCTTTCTATATTGTATTTTATTATTTTAAACATTATTTTATGAATACCTTCTATTAAGGTAATTAAATCAAATCACTTGTTTGGTCCAAATATGATTATTATTCTAAAAAAAATTATTTACATGTTAATTTACAATAAATTAAATGTTTAAATAATAATTGTAACTGTTTGTTATAGGATAAAAAAACATTTATCTTTGTTAGTAAATATTGATAAATTAATATCTTAATATTACTCATAAATATTTAGATAATTCTATTTATCAATAATTTAGATAATTTTAATGCAAAAATTGATAACATTTATTAAATTAATTAAAACTATAATCTTAATATTTACTGAATCTATAATTAAACACAAAGAAAACTTCTTTAGAGCAAAAACTTTCTGATGAAACTGTACATTCAATGTACTTATCAAAAAACATTATGTCTAATATTGCATACATTACAATATGAAATATTTGCATCTTTTCAGTGTTTGTAAATGAAGTTAGTTTAAATGAACTTGAAATGTAGGACGTGACATAAAGAAATTTGAAATAACGAAATATATTCTTATTTAACTAAAAGTTTATCGACTAATTAGGTTCATTTATATTTTTGATATTATGATTTAAATTGATTGATATTTAGAACTATATAACTAACCATTTTGTGACATATCTAAAAAATGTACATATGTGAACACTTGATTATATACAGTATATATATATAAAGGATTAATTATATAGTTACATAGGGTATTAAATTAATATATAGATATTTACATAAATGATTAAATATATCGATATATACAGGATTAAATATATATAAATGATTAATTAAGGTTTAAATTGTAAATATACTTAGAGAATTAAATAAATGCATAGACACATAAATATCAAATACATAGATAAATAATATTAAATATATAAATAATTTGGCTGGCTCTCCAATATGTATTATAGTTCAAAATTAATTTAAAATTTTAATTTGAAATGATTCAGATGATATATAAATAGCTATATACTCGTATTGAGTGTAATTATAATTAATTTCAAGCATTTAAATTATTACAAACATTTTAACAGAGTACATATGTGGGCAGTTCTTCATAAGCTTCAAAGACAGTTCTTGTGTACGTATACAGCGTACATAAGAACTGTCCTATACCTTTCAACACAGAAGATTGCACAACAATTCCCAGTACTTCAGTACATATCTAACTACTTAGCCGTCAGTAAAAACGAAATAGTTAATAGACCTAATTTCACTTCATAAGAAGCGCACTTTTCAGTTGGTGCTTTAGCGCAAAGTGAATGGACCAATCAGAGTCCAGCGTCAATTCTGTAGACATATCATGTAGCGGCATTTTGATTACGTCATCAGTGCAGAGGTAGAAATAACAATAATGTAGTGAGGGTACTACTCTAGTTTCTTATTTCAGACTGTAGTCAAAACTCGCCAACCATTTCCGTTTTAAAGTCCTATTAATTTAATCGCAGAATAGCGGGTAACACCGGAAAAATTTCGTATTGGAATATGATTTTTCGAATAATTAATTGTGTTATACTTTATAAAGTTTATATTTACTACAGATTTCATATTTTAGATAATCTGAATTCATATTTCAAAATAATACGTGTATAAACCAGATTACTAAAATAATAATTTGAGTTATTATTTCTAATTTAATTCATATAATACTTTTAATAGTCATATTCAAATATTACTTATAATAAATTATTATTTCAATATCAATCAAATTCAGCAGTTCAATAGTCATAAAAAAAATTCTTTTTATATTGGAAAAATGGAATATAGGAATACAATTATAGACCTAGAAAAGTATCTTTTTAATTACAGTATCAATGTCACTAGTTCATTCCAATTATTAATAATGAATTTAAAAAATGATATGAAAAGACATTTCAAATGAAAAGTGGGTAGAGAAAATACGGCTTTACGATTGACTAGAAAGTTAACACGTCACGAGCACTGAATCCATTTTTACGCTAGCATATAAAACGCTGCGTTTTCACCGCACAGTTCACGCCTCTGAAATTAATCACTGTTAAGTGAATTGAAGGCGGTAAAAACGCTAGTATAGACAGCAAATTTTCTTTCCATACATTTAACCGTGATTAATTGAGATGTGTAAACTAGGCGTTGAAAATGTGGCGTTTTATCTGGTGTGTTATTGGTCCATTCATTTGGCGCCAAAAAAACGACTGAAGTCAGTGTTGCCTATTAATTGAAATAATAGCGAGGATTAGAGGAAATTAGAGGAACGATGCAGCAGTACTCGAACCAATCTGATCGAACCAATACCTACTTTTCGAATACTGTAAGTCTAATCAAGTGTCCGAGTACTGCAATATTACCCTGGATGATATTCATTTTGAAAAATTATTACATGGATGACAATTTTTATTGAAGTTGAAATACAAATTTCGTTCTAATTTTCAATCATATTTTCAGTAATTCCATATATATATATTCTAGGCACTAAAGTTGAATAAATTCCCATGTGGGCTAAATCAACCTTCACATAAGTTTTTTGAGCCTTCCCTAAAACTGTGTGCTGATTTATCATTTCCAAGCTTTTTATTTATATGGTAACTTAGTTTTGGCTCTTGTGGTGATTTTAACGTTAAATATACAGTTTAATTCCTTGCAACATCGAAAGTCAATGCATGCTCACAGATTAGAGAATGTTTCTATACCTTGTTATCTCATCGTTTTTACTCTATAGAGGATTTATCGGAATGTATTAGTTATATATTCGGAGGAGTACTTCTTTCTGGGCCACCTTTATCGGTTCAGATCGTACAGCCAAATAAATTGTAACTCGAGACGCCTAATAAATTCGGTGGAATTTAGGACCTTCTTCCAAATGTTAATACGGAGTCACCAAGAAATCTCCTATCAAATTTCAAATTACAATAATTCAGAGTAAATTAAACCTAACTACTTCTGTACGATGATTCATACGGAGGAAAAATAAGTGTTTTCAAGCGTGTACAGATAAAGTTAATTATATTTAATTACAAGAACGGTATTCAGGTAACTAATAAGCAAATGGTTTCGATTTTATAATTTGTTTTAAGTACATTTACGATTTAGTTCCATTAGTCAATTCATCCTAGGGCTGCCCTATAAAACTGATAAATTATATCAACAAAATATTACAAAATGGCCACACTTAAATCTAACATAGGGTTAAAGCGACAATATCAAATATTACTTAAATACAGGATGAAAATTTCAATTGGTTAAAATATATATTAGAATATATTAACTGTGGTGAGACCAATTATTATTATTTTTTAAATTTAACTTTAATAAGTTAAATATATTAAAAATAATATAAATTAATAATTTTTTATTGTTCTCTACACAATGAATATATTTTAATGATTCACTTTTATAATAATTTATTGCCGCCCCCAACCCCCATGCCAGGTTATTAAACAATCATGAAGCAGTACTACAAACTAGAGGATACAACAAACCACGTAACGGCCATTTATGTTGATAGGTCATTTATAATTCCGAGAACGAATTTTCTGAGACTGAATTTTCCGGCCATCATTTATTTCACATCTGGCAATTGTTTCTTTAACATAATTTAGTTTACTTTATAAATTAAAAAGTAAAAAATCCAATGTATTTTAATCTACTTACATAGAATATTTATTATCATTATAATTTATTTACCCTCATATATGAGTATTATCCTGAGAATATCCAATCTATTTTGTATAGTCCGTTTGAGCCCCAAACTGTTGTAATTTGCTCAACAGGCCTTATCATGTATTTAAAAACATTTTAATCTAAGCAAAATGGATATTAGTAACTATTTTGTCTAATAACAAGGTTTGATTTATTAATTTTCAGATAAAATTTCAACAAAAAAATGTAATTTAGTAATACCAAATAAAATTTTAAATGATTCAAAATAAAGGGGATTTTACATAATTCATTTTTTATGGAGTAGCTTTTTTTCCTTCATGAGCACTGTAGTTATACAAACCAACGTTAAACTTCAAGTAAAATGAATTTATTGTTATATAAATACGTTGTATTTTTCATAATTTCTTTAATTATGTTCCATACATTCATTTAAAAAGGTTTGATGTGAAATATATGGATGAATTTATCAATATATTAAAAAAGATTATTTTAATCTATTTTATGTAATGCTATAAAAAGAAAATAATTATTAAACTTTATGAAGACAGTATGAGGCTTTGTGTAAATTTATTTGTATAAAATAAGTGTATTCTTATATTTAACTTTGCTTTAGACAATTTGAATTTAAGTTTACCGCATATATTCCACGGCTCAATAATTTACTAAGATAATTTAAATAATAGGTTATCACCTGTTGAAATTTATAAAGACTTTAAGACTTACTTATTTATGAAGTGAAAATATTATATGGTTATATTTTTATATATTTTCTATATCTATTCCTGTTTTTAAGACAATTATTGGGTATTACTATCGCCTCTTCATTTTCTTCCATGAATGCAGATCGCTACAGTGTGAGTAGCTTTTCTGCATTCATGAGCATTGTCACTGACTAGTGGTAGGTGACTTTTTTCATGAAGCCACTCTCCTTTCTGACTGCTTCTTCTAGTCCCTTGTATTAAATTTCTTTTTGACGACAGCTATATTGCCTTTGGTACCGAAGCAGATGTTAAACCCCTAATTAATTTGATGTTTAGTATTTATACACAAAATCTTGTTTTTAATGGAAAAATATCATCCAAAAAATATACCCATTCAGTATTGTACTTTATAAAAATTTCAAATGTAAAACTTATTTAAATGTTCTATATGTTTTACGGTTGTCTATCATAATAAATAAAAATAAATAAATATCATATAATAAATGATAATGTCCGTCAAAATAATTATATATCATAATAAATATCTTATCATAATAAATGATACTGTCCGTTATATTAAATGATAATGAATAAATATTATAATAAAAGTAGTTTATATAAAATCATGAGATTCAATAAATATTTTTTGTTTATTTTAGGATAAAATTTTCTTTTGAAAATACAAAACCCGTTAGAAATCAACGAAGAAGAACTGAAGTGGGAGGGGCTTAACACCCCCCCCCCCATCTTCTCAATAGGGGTAAATGTTCGTACAAGTTATAGGGTGTGAACACAAGTATGTTAACAAGTACACTGCTAGTGAATGGAAGAGTATTTTAGCACCAGTGTTTATATTGTTTAATGTGACGGATTTTACTTTGAAATATACAATTGGTTTCTTATAGTAGGTTGAGACAGTATGTTTTTAAAATTATAGATCTACTAAATATCATAGACGGATAAAATGAAATGTTATCGAATACTATATATCACAATTTTATAACGATTCGATACTGTTTAACTCTCTACGTCTATAATATGTACAGTATCTATGATTTTAGAAGCATATTGTCACACACATGTTAATGTATGCTTTCATTTATTAGAATTATTGTGTACGTTTACATTAAGACAAACAAAATTATTGTGAAATATCCTTAGTTTTCTTATAAATTAGGAGCATTTTATAAAGAAAATGGCGTTCAATTTAATTCTAGCCATAAAGGGTTAAATTTTAGTAGATATTTATTTTGAATCCTATGAAGAAATTGAATTTATAAAAATTCGTATGCGAAAATACTGTTGAGATGTACTCTCAGAAGAAAAGAGTCACTGTGATGATGTACTCTCAGAGAAAAGAGTCACTGTGATGATGTACTATCAGAGAAAAGAGTCACTGTGATGATGTACTATCAGAGAAAAGAGTCACTGTGATGATGTACTATCAGAGAAAAGAGTCACTGTGATGATGTAATATCAGAGAAAAGAGTCACTGTGATGATGTACTATCAGAGAAAAGAGTCACTGTGATGATGTACTATCAGAGAAAAGAGTTACTGTGATGATGTACTATCAGAGAAAAGAGTTACTGTGATGATGTACTATCAGAGAAAAGAGTCACTGTGATGATGTACTATCAGAGAAAAGAGTCACTGTGATGATTATATTTCACAAATCACAGTTATTTTTCATTTACTATTTCCAAATCTTTCCAATTTGTTGTCGTGTTTTAAAATCTGTGAAAAAATAAATACAGATGTACCTTTTTCTTCGACTGTACATTTATATTCATTTTTTACACTGTTTTACAGCCGTGGCTCTAGAATTGTCTTCCCTTGTTTTTCTATTTTCCATTTCGATGTTCTTGCATTCCAAACAGGCAAAAGCAAGGATCTAAAACAGTCTTTTTATTTGTGTACAAGCGGAAAAAGAGTCACTGTTATGATATTAATTTCACAAAACACAGCTGTATAAATTTTATATCATTGATTAATTCTTCTAAATTTTCTTCATGTATCCAGTCCATATTGAAAACATATTTATTAAACTGTTTAACCAGTAATTTGTTTACAAATAATGTATTTTTCCCGACTGTACTTCTTATATTTGCATTTCTAAATACCAATAAAAAAGGAAGTTATGTCCAATAAATAACGTTATTTATAATCATTTCTCAAGCCAAAAAATTATCCGGGTTAAAAGTCCGTTACTGGTATGGCAATGTTATAGCTGGATAGATAACTACCTAATGTCTTTTATAGCCATTTGAATAGTTAACTTATACCAGGAGAGACTATGTACCAACTAGACCATACGCTTTCCCTACCAGTATAACCACAATGACAGTACTAGGCGATACCATTATAACTATTTGGCGAGAGAATTTCCACAGTTTCAAGTCTGGCCTGTGAAACACGATACCTATATTCTCTATATTATTTGTAACGTAAGTACGGAAAGGATCGATGCATAAATCGTAATGATTTCATATGATAAGTACAGGCTGAGAGGTGTTATTTATGGAATAAATTCAGTTTGAATTGGAGTAACGAATTAGATATAAAATGGTTTCTATATCGTCTTTTGTTTCTATGACTCATAGGAAAAAGTTTTTTTTAAGAATTTAGATTTTACGTAAGGATAGCTTGATGCTTTCATGTTTAAGTACCTAATGGGAAAACTAGTTGTGTTTGAGCAACTAATAAATTGTGAGTCATGTTGACATTTTTTTACTTTATTTAAAACATGTGACGTATAGTCACTGCTATGTCGCGTATCGTCATATTTATGTCATTTATCATAATTTTGAAATCTCATTTAGTACTGTTCTTTTCTACCTATGGTTCAACTTCAATTCTTCTCTTTCCTGGATTTCTTCATCATACAAATATTTACATTTTCTACGCTATAAATTCGTACATTTTATATTGTATCAATGACTGATTTGAATTGACGGAATCTACTATTTATTTCAGTGATAAATTTATTCCTTACTCTAGTGTGGAACATGTGAATTTACTCTATTTACAATGTGTTGAGGCGTTAGGGATGTTGTTTAGTTATTTATCATTACTCAATAGAAGTAACTAAAGTGACATGCAATGGAATTGTTAGATTTGAATCTTAGAAGAACTAAGAAATTACTCAGAGGTAGCGGCAAAAATCTAACAAAGGTAAAAAGTGGCTTATTTAAGTAAAGCTAGTCATGTATTATCAATATTTATTCATAATATTAATCAATTCTTTCTTGTTTTATAATCAGAAGATAAAAGTGTAGTATTTTTCACATCATAAAATTAGTTTGTCTACATTCTATATGGCTATTTTATGAAAAAAAGCACAAAACTCTTTTATTCTTGAATGTGTTTTAAATATAAGATAACTTGCTGCACATTTGAACTGACAACATTTAATGAAATTTAAAAATCAATAGAATACAATTTGAGATGCTATATTGGCAATATTTCACTTCCAATAGCATATTGTCCTTTAAAAAGAAGCAAGTTAACGACTTCACTAATCAAATATGTTCTCTCCACAGTTGGATCTCGATGGAGATGCCGATAAGAGCAACGGTGCGCCATCCAGCGCCAACAGCGGCAGCTCAAGCGGACTGGGTAGCAGCGTCAGCGGCGCAACGAGCAAAAATGCCAGCAGTGCTTCCAGCAGCACCAACAACATTGTCTCCAACTCTGATCAGATCAACAGTTCCAAGACCCTCTTCCTTGAGAAGGTGCACCAAAGCACAGCTGCTTGTCAGACGGGGGACTTCGAGAAGGCGGTGACTTTGTACTCAGAGGCCATTTCCTTAGATCCTCAGAATCACATCCTTTATAGCAACAGATCCGCTGCCCACATTAAGCTGCAGCATTACCAAAAAGCTCTGCAAGATGCTACCAAAGCCAAGGAACTCAATCCAAAATGGCCAAAAGTGAGTACATTTAAATCAGCTTAAATAAGCAATATCTGACGGTTTAAGACTCTAAGTTATCACTGTAGGGTTGTGACAACATGCTTTTAGAATCATAGATCCTGTTAATAATGTTATATTATTTATTTATTTACTCAATCTTATAGCCTCTTTACAACAGGGCCGAGGCCTCCCAGTCCTTGATACTATACATACAATTAAAAAGTTTTGAATCGTTCTACGTACCAGCAGTATATAGTATTTGATACCATTTCGTTTCGTCTATGATATTCTTAAGATCTATGATTTTAAAAGCATATTGTCACAACCCTTGACAGCTTGACCACTAATTTCTTTTCGAAAAAAGTTAATTCTTTACCCTACCAATAAAATATTCATATCGTAAAAATACATTTGTGGAGTGTACCTATATATGTAATTTAAATGTGTACTCTTTTGTATTATGTATTAAGTGTTGAACTATATATGTTACAACATATATGTCTGCGTGTTAGGCTTGCCAAGGTGATTACGAAGGTAGATTTTAAAGGCAAATCTGCCGATGAAAAATCTACCTGCTTATGCCTTCAAATATTCATAGTGGAGAGGTTCTTAAATGGTTTGCATCTTAGATTGATGGGACTGTGCCTCATACGCTGTACTGTCTTGAACAATATGCTATTCTGAGAACTATATGCTCGAGTACTCATTACAGTTCAATGAAATTGATGATATTCTTATCGAAAAAGTTTTTTTAACTATTAGATACGGGGTATTATAATATAATAAAATTCATCCACAATCCTTTTAAAGAAGATCTCTCGTAGGATCATTCAAACAGTGTCACCAATGATACAATTACTAAATGTCATAAATCTCCATTATCCCAATGAACTGTGAGTTTCTTTGCGACTTGTACCTTTTCCTATAACTCTACCTGAGTGACGTAATTAGCGGTTGTTGTCTCCACACCTGCGCTACACAGGTAACCTACCTAGCAGTCGCACAAAGCTGGAACACGTCGCTAGATATGTTCAGGCAGCTTGATTCTAGGAGAAGACAGTAGGGGTGTTAATTGAATTAATTAGCGTCCCATTGCACACTGTGTGGATGGTATAGAATGCTTTGAGACATGCAATCATTTTAGTGGTACTTTATCGTTTATTTCATTTGATGAATATGGAAAAATAATTTCATTTTCAGTCTGTTTATCGTTTCGATTGACAATGGTTCATACTTCAGTCCAATTAAAATTTTATTGATTTTATATTTCAAAATTACTGAAATTTATTTTTTCAAGATATTGTACATTTAAATCTTTATTTATACACTTTTTAATTATTTATTTCTCTATAATTTTTTTTTCCTCGATGTGCAGTATACTTCATGTCAGTTGTCCCTCATGCTTAAATAAATGTTCATGAATTCTAGTGCCTTTAAAATCAAAATCCAGATATCCAGTACGTAACTTTTCCATTAACTGTGTAACTCTTTTCATAGAATAAGAAACATTAAATCAGAAAATACGCCAAGAAAACAGTTCAGTAATATGAAGAATTAGATCTAGAATCGCGGGTAGCCTTTGTTACATCATCACTACTCATCAAATATGCAATGGGGTTAACTATAAGGTTTATATTATGACATCATCACTGCAGAGCCAATGGGAGGCGATATCTGTATGGAGATTAGGGGTTAATTGAGGGTTTTTCTCAAGTGTCAGCATAGAAATTAAAGATGGCGATAATTGATGGGCTGAAGAACCTACCTTTCCAATGAACTGTGAAGCCGTAACCAAAGTAAATAACTACCAGATGCCTTTCCAAAACAGATTCCCATGTTAGTTAATGTATCTGCAGTGGATAATTACCATTGAGCGTCTGTTTCCTATTACACTCACTTTCGAAAAAAGTTTGAAAAATGGACCGAGAGGAAAATTCAGCCAACTTCCGACCCAAAATAGAAGGTTCCTAATTCATTTGTCAATTCGTACTGCAAGAGTTACCTCTTTAATTTGTTACCGCTATCATGCATTGCCTGGGGCATTTGAGAGATTTTTTTAGAGAGTAATTCTTAGTTTTCTGTTTCATTCAATGGATAATGATGACTGAGACAATATTTCGTTTTTAGGCTTATAAGTTTTGTCACTTTCAAACTTTCATTAATGAGATGCGGTTTGGAAATATCGAAATAGAGCGGAAAATTATTGATTTGAATGAAATGCATTAATTTTGAGAAACAAAACTATATATTAACTTAATTTAAAAAATTCTGAATGCTAATTTTTAATGGAAATGAAGTATTTTTAATTTTCTAAAATATAATTTAAAGTCGAAATTGAATATTCGATCATATGAAATCTTCGAAATTCGTTAGTAACGTATATTTTAATTTCAATAATAATTATTTATTCACACGCATTACGTTTAATTTTAGTTACCTGTACATTTTTATTTTTTCGATGAGTGATTGAACTATAACATTTATTAACTATTAATTACACTGATTGATATAATTAAAATATCAATTTCAACTTAGAACTAACTAATAATCGTCTATTCGTTTTGATAATAATAATTAAATCCATTTACTTTCAAGCCCGATTTCTTCATCAGTATAATATATCTTAACTTGATGACCGACTCATTACAAATTAAATTAAACTTATATACGTTGAAGAGAATAATTTAGCATTACTATACAAGCCGTTGGTTCCAAATTTATGGTCGCTTTAATTGGTGAGAGTGAATTACAATTAGTGATTAGCTGGCCAAACACATATTACAAGCTTGTATTTAGAAATTTGAACGATGGCTTACATCAGGTACGCTGGGCTACAAAAATACCGAACCGCCCATTAGGATAGAGCTTAGAACTTCTTGCTACCTATAAAATCATATGCTTCGATTCTTTAATTACGCTTTAAAAAATTCTTCTGAAGAATTGCCTGTATGGTGGTCTCCGTTATCCATAAATAACGATGTTTAAGTTTTGTGTTCAGTGAGTATACAGCATTTAAAGAACTTTCTCCTATTTTCTCATCGCCTGGAAGTATCAGGAGCTTATTTCTAGAACGGCGTTCTTGTAGCTATCACATTTTCATCTTCAAGAGGAAAAAAAAGCATGAGAAACCTCTATAGAGACGGTATTTGAATCAACTTCCTCTGTGTAGGAACCAGTCATTTGCTGGTACTAATTTACTAACTGTTTTATTAAGTACTTTGTCCCTGATTATTTTATTTAGATTAATTAATCAGTTAACTCTTGGCTGCACGGTGTGCCATATATGGAACATACAAAAAATTTGAACTTAGTAACCGAAAAGTTGATTTTTGGTAACAAAAAAAATTGATTTTAAAAGCACCGCTGGAAAATGTGTAAAATTTTATTAGAAACCTAATTCATTTAAGTTTATAAGTAATTTATTTTGATGTAGCATCAATATTAAAGTTTAAAAATATTTTGTTGATTTTAAAATATTCCATTCTTCATGATTTCATTTTATAAAAATGTAATACCGAATAATTACTTCAGAATTTTATATATATCTGAAATCCAATGATTATTGAAACTTAAATAGATATTTATCATCTATAATAGAATTCTAAATTTAAATCTAAGTATTCTTTTAAACAATTTTTAATCCGATCTTTGTAGGAAAAAATGAAGCAAATGTAGAAGCAAATTCCACTGATGTTTCAAATAATCTAAACACTGTACTTTTAGGTATCAGATCGACTGTGATGGTCCTTAAGACACTGTGAATACTACAAAGTGTTGCATTAGGTAATATCTCTGTGTAATATATTTATATAGTTCTCAGAAAGGTACGATATTGATGCTTTAAAACAGCTATGATGGATGGGAGCAGTGAGAAGCTACCCATGTGTAGGAGAGCATATTCTATGACAGGTATATTTTTTACATAAGAGTGGGGCGGAAATTGCGCAAAAAATTGATTCTTTAGACCTATTTTTCAATCTCATACTATAAATACTGAGCTTCTTAAAATTGTTTTCATATTTGATAAACATATAGAAATAAAATCCTACTCTTTGTAATGGTTTGATCTAAAACTAACTGTTTTCCTTATTATTTTGCGATCAAAACATAATGCTAGCAGCATGATTAAAATTTCATTGTGAAATAATGGAATTATGTTGAATATTACAGACCTCCCAAAATATATATTTGTGAGCAATTCATTTTGAAATTTATGATGGGCTTTTTATAAAATGATACAATTCATATTCTTAAGTCTTTAAACGGTTAATTGTCATAAAGAATCTCACTATAATAATATCATCATTCTTAAAATTTAATCTGGATGATATTTTCATAAAACTACTACAATATACAAAATTTTCCTTTAGATTATCAAACTATTATATTTTTTACTCTTCCTCGTTCATTTCATCCCAGATTTTTGTTACAAATTTAATTTTTTTTTAAACAAATTAATCAACCTATCGAACATTCCTTCAAGTGAAAACTCAAAAGAGAACACAGAGAGAGAGAGAGAGAAAGGAATATCAATGCAGTAATCTGCAACATCTATCACACATGCAAATCGAGTCCGCATCGGGGCATTAAAACTAATGAAACAAACATTCGAGACTCACTGACGGAATCCAAAGCGGCCGACAAATCACCGCCGCTTGCACCAATGCTTACGCTTCGTAACATAGAGCTCAGGGCTTTTGGATACATGAGGATTTATCATTTTGGGCTGTGAGCAACAGTACCTCTGAATTATATTAACCCTGCATTCATCCCACAGCCAAATCAGTTGGACTGACAGTGTGTTTGCATTGTTTATTCCGGGCTCTGGGTGGCTAGATTTTCTGATTACCTTTCAGGATGTACTCCCAGTGATTTGTCTTAGCGTCTGACTATGGTAACACACAGCTCGGGAAAACACTCTAATCGAGCGTTATAAGTAGAAACCAATGGAAGAACAATGTAACTCTTAGTTAATCAAATATCCACCAGACTGTGGTACATTCAAAGAAAAGTCTATTTGTAATTTTACACTTTACTGATTTTACATTTGCAATGAGAAACTTTATTAATTGTAATGCGTGAAGATATTTTTTAATTGATCTGGTACACGACGATAAATTATTTTCACAATTTTGTAAACGACAAAACTTTGATTTGTGAAGTTAGCATATTGCAGCGTTTCGTTCCTCTGATAGTACATCATCACAGTGACTCTTTTCTCTGATAGTACATCATCACAGTGACTCTTTTCTCTGATAGTACATCATCACAGTGACTCTTTTCTCTGATAGTACATCATCACAGTGACTCTTTTCTCTGATAGTACATCATCACAGTGACTCTTTTCTCTGATAGTACATCATCACAGTGACTCTTTTCTCTGATAGTACATCATCACAGTGACTCTTTTCTCTGATAGTACATCATCACAGTGACTCTTTTCTCTGATAGTACATCATCACAGTGACTCTTTTCTCTGATAGTACATCATCACAGTGACTCTTTTCTCTGATAGTACATCATCACAGTGACTCTTTTCTCTGATAGTACATCATCACAGTGACTCTTTCCTCTGATAGTACATCATCACAGTGACTCTTTTCTCTGATAGTACATCATCACAGTGACTCTTTTCTCTGATAGTACATGCATAACTATAATATTTATAACTAGCAAGCATAGGGGAAGCTGCAGATGTGTAAAATTCTTTCTACTTGAGTGGGAGATTTTTGAGAACAATATCTTAAAACTAAAACTGTTTTGAATATATTGGAACTTTGTTTTTAAGTTAAACTAATTATTATAAACTACTGCTTAGAGAAAATGTAGCATTAAAAGGCAGTTAGTAATTGGTTAATAACTTGTAGTATTGTCTTGCTTCGGCACTACATTGCCCTGTGGTACTGGAATATTGACTGTGACTATTGGCAATGCTGTAACAATATTTACAATGTCGTAACAATATTGGCAATGTCGTAACAATATTGGCAATGCTGTAACAATATTGGCTATGTTATAACAATATTGACAATGTCGTAACAATATTGGCAATGTTGTAACATTATTGGCAATGCTGTAAAAATATTGACAATGCCGTAACAATATTAACAATGCCGTAACAATATTGGCAATGCTGTAACAGTATTGGCTATGTTATAACAATATTGACAATGTCGTAACAATATTGGAATGTCGTAACAATATTGGCAATGTTGTAACAATATTGGCAATGTTTTAATCATATCGACAATGTTGTAACAATATTGACAATGTTGTAACAATATTGGCAATGCTGTAACAATATTGGCAATGTTGTAACAATATTGGCAATGCTGTAACAATATTGACAATGCTGTAACAATATTGGCAATGCTGTAACAATATTGACAATGCTGTAACAATATTGACAATGCTGTAACAATATTGGCAATGCTGTAACAATATTGACAATGCTGTAACAATATTGGTAATGTTATAACAATATTGACAATGTCGTAACAATATTGGCAATGTTGTAACATTATTGGCAATGCTGTAACAATATTGACAATGCCGTAACAATATTGGCAATGCTGTAACAATATTGGCAATGCTGTAACAATATCGGCAGTGCTGTAACACAATGGTAACAATATTGTCCCAGGAAATGTACTTACCTAGTAGCTACACAGTGACATAATTTTTAACCATAAATTATGGTAGCTTTAATAACTAGGTAAGTGAATTAATTGTCTACAACAGTAGCACGGAGTAGAAATTAGCACATTATCTACCCAAACGAATAATTAGTTTGCTAATTTACGATGTAGAGCAGTAGTCCCTTCTCATATTCATCAACTAGATACGCTCCTGATTTATTAGGGCAAAGGGACAATTACGAGATGTGAAGTTACCGGATGGAAAATTCCAGTAGGCTCTCATTAAAAAAATCATCATAGTATGTTCATTGTGGAGAGAACAGTTAATGTTATATTACCTTTGCAAAATTGAGGAAGGTTATGTTTTGGCCGGATTTGGCTGTAACCTGGTTATTCGCATATAATAAAAAAGTATTCAACCAAATTCTAGGAATATTTGAGTGTTAAAGTTATTAATAAGCAGTGGCGTAGATATGCGCTCTACGAGTTTCCATTTTAGTTGTTCATTTATATTTTTTTTTTCTATTGTAACCAACTAAAATTTTCATTAAGTTTTTAATTCAAATCTGGTTTCTAAAGACAATAATTTATTACCGCTAATGCAAGGAAAAAATTTGTACAAGTTAAATCTAATTTAAAAATTAGTACATTTTAGATAATTTATGTATACATAATTTTTGAATAATATATGTTTTAAAATTCAAAGCTCTTCAGCATAATTTGCAAACGATCAAATGCATATATATTCGTAACTAAATTTAAATCTTGTGAATTAAGATCATGAAACATTATATGAAATATAAATAAATTTCGACAAACCGATGAAGAAAAATATTTCTTATGTTTATTTCATGGAATATTGTTATTAATATAATCAATAAGTTTTCAATCATTGTTTCTGCATGTTTCTGTTCAATACGTACAATTTCAAACCAGTTTCAAATTTAAATTATTATTACATATTCCACACATCACCCTTGCTTTATAACTTTACTATAATAAACCAAAATCTCCTAATATAAATTCCCATTTAGAAAATCTAACATTTAAAGTGTACCATTTAACTGTCAGTATGATATTTACATAATATATGGTTTATGGCTAGCTATAAGTATTTAATTTTGTTACACATATGTATTACATACCGACCTAGATAAATTAGGTCTAGAATCTGTCAAGTCGGTGATATGAAAGCGTCAAATGAGTCTTAGAAATGGCCACTTCAAGGTCTATCTTAATTGCTACAACCCCTTAGGTTTGTCATTCTATAGTTCATTTTTTAGACCTTTTTTTCCGTTAGGTGGCAGTCCACTCAACATCTGTTCAATAATTAAATGTCAATCTATTCATAATTTAGCTGACTATGTTAAAATGTTAAAGAATGGTTAGGCATGATTTTACCCATGCCAAGAAAGTTAGCCCGATGCCAGTATACCTCAATGCTGTACTCTGATATCTGTTATTAACTCACATGACAAATGAGAACTAATGTACACCACGATGGTGGGAGATAATGACTTCTCCTTACTTTATCTCTTGCTATCACTTAACATTCTAGTCCTTTCTTGCCTTTCCATAGGGTCATGCAGTCTCTAATAACTTCATCGGGTTAACTTTTGGAAAGTTGTGTTCTTTCCAGTAGGTATATTATTCTGCTTTGGTGGCCCACTCTTTCTTAAGGATACAATGACTCCCATATTGATGTCGTCTCCTGACCATACCTAATGTCACATTATGTCTCTACTCATTGGATTTTATCCATAAATTTAACCCCACACAGAGACGCAAAAAATTGTTAGTAAATGCATGCATGTAACTTCAAATGAAACTAATTAAAATTAAAATAATGTTCTTTAGAATAGCTGGACGGTTGCATTCTATGGCCACAGATAAGGCTTTGTACGGTCGTCCATAGCAGTTGCCAACCTCCTCCGTGGAATGTCAACGTAAGTTTAGCGCTCAGATGTCGTACATATCCTACTAGCTGACCTAAAGCGTTTGGTGACAACCCTTCGCTGTACTATCGGTCACTTCAGCCAAAGATGACCGCAATATGATCTTTAATTGCAAGGTTCGATTTTATTTGTTGGCTTGAGAAATGCAATGGTTTCAAGGTTCTTGTTCAGATTGATAACAACGGACACTTGACAAGAGCGAAAACTGGGACTGGTAATTTTAACAAACCCATAGACAGTTCTGGTCGAGAGTGTAAGATGAATAATCAGCCCACCCATAGAAAAAAAGGGAATTTATTTGCCATTGGTTCATTAGATATGTTAGACTTTTATTATTTACTGAAGGATTAGATAACTTGGCAATAACTTAGGGGCAATGCTTGAAAACATTATGTTAGTAATAGGACAATCTAATAGAATTTACTTCACTATATAAATAGATCTGATGGCTGATTTATGAATAGATGTATTCAATGTATAGATAATGAGACAAACTTAAGTAGAAAAAGTATGTCTAATATTATGCAAAATGCAAGATTATAAAATAGAATGTGTAATCGTTTAGAAATTCAATATATGTGCTTAAAAGATTAAAATACACCAACGTCATTAGTTAGATAGATAATGTGCGCATATATTATTTTATATACATTTATTATAGAAATTTGATATATTTGTTTACATATTGGGTTTTTCGACAAATCATGAATATAATAGAAAGTTCAAATATATTTGTAATTTGATATAATATTTAATAATAATCAACGTTTCAATTTATTATAATTGAAAAACGTTTAACTTAAAATGAAAACACTGACGTATTAATTCTTTATAAGTTATATATATTTTTTCCTCCATTTTGTTCTTGATTTTAATAAAAACAATATAGTAATCAACTCATAAAATTGCTATTACTTTTTAACTTAATTCGAACTTTTGATGCATATTTGTAAATGAGTATTATTATAATTATGATGTATATTATGAAAATCTTTTCATTTTTTTTATATTTTAATAAATCACGAAAAAACTGATAAAACCATTCATATTACCAGGTAATTTATATATATATATATTATTTATATTTTCGATTGTTCTTTTACAAAAATCTGAAAATGATTTAATATTATTGTTGCTCATAATTTTAATTTTAACTCATACCAACTGATTACATACATGATTTGTATTTCACTTTAAATTGCTTACAATAACCTTTTTGTATTTAGCATTGAATCAAAACAAATGATACTAAATTACTTTACATATTTTCATCTGTGTGTCTTCAGTTCTATATTTATTCTTTGAATTAAATCAACAAAGATTTTTATTTGTGTCAATATTATTTGTTCTAATGCTATATTTCAAATTATAATGAACAACTTTGATTCAAATATTAATTATCAATGATATCTATCAAATCCTTCGTCAATAAACTATATGAAAAACTTAAATACTGACCGAAAGGTTTACCTCCATAAACTTCCAACACATTAATGGTATTATAATTAGTCGCACAATATCCTTACGTAAAAGTATTAACAATAATATTCTCCTGATAGATCTGCTCCACCTAATGAGTCAAACGAACACCGATAAAAATTATTTTTTACTCGCGTTCATGGGAGCTCATGATAAATTCAAATTGTTTGATTCTCATGATCGCCACTAATGATCTATTTAGATTTAAAATAGTCATGTTAGACTAGATATCATTTATAGAAAATCAGCCATTTGCAATCGATTGTAAATTAAATTTAAAAAGAAAATATTAAAGCAGTGCTTAGAAAATATTCAAAAACTAATATTTAATATTTGTACAACTCATAATAAGTTTACTCTTCTGGATATAAAATTGTAATAAAATATATTTGTATAAACAGTTTGAATTACGGAGCTTACTAATCTATTATGAAATATAATGCTCATGGTTGGTATATAAATGCCTCATGGTTGGTATATATTGCTCATGGTTGGTATATAATGCTCATGGTTGGTATATAATGCTCATGGTTGGTATATAATGCTCATGGTTGGTATATAATGCTCATGGTTGGTATATAATGCTCTATGGTTGGTATATAATGCTCATGGTTGGTATATAATGCTCATGGGTTGGTATATAATGCTCATGGTTGGTATATAATGCTCATGGTTGGTATATAATGCTCATGGTTGGTATATAATGCTCATGGTTGGTATATAATGCTCATGGTTGGTATATAATGCTCATGGTTGGTATATAATGCTCATGGTTGGTATCTAATGCTCATAGTTGGTATATAATGCTCATGGTTGGTATATAATGCTCACGGTTTGTATATAATGCTCATGGATGGTATTTAATGCTCATGGTTGGTATATAATGCTCATGGTTGGTATATGATGCTCATGGTTGGTATATACTGCTCATGGTTGGTATATGATGCTCATGGTTGGTATATAATGGCTTATGGTTGGTATATGATGCTCATGGTTGGTATATAATGCTCATGGTTGGTATATGATGCTCATGGTTGTATATTAATGCTCATGGATGGTATTTAATGCTCATGGTTGGTATTAATGCTCATGGTTGGTATATGATGCTCATGGTTGGTATATACTGCTCATGGTTGGTATATGATGCTCATGGTTGGTATATAATGCTTATGGTTGGTATATGATGCTCATGGTTGGTATATAATGCTCATGGTTTGGTATATGATGCTCATGGTTGGTATAATAATTGCTCATGGTTGGTATATGATGCTCATGGTTGGTATATAATGCTTATGGTTGGTATATGATGCTCATGGTTGGTATATTAATGCTCATCGGTTGGTATATAATGCTTATGGTTGGTATATGATGCTCATGGTTGGTATATAATGCTCATGGTTGGTATATAATGCTCAATGGTTGGTATATAATGCTCATGGTTGGTATATAATGCTCATGGTTGGTATCTAATGCTCATAGTTGGTATATATATGCTCATGGTTGGTATATAATGCTCACGGTTTGTATATAATGCTCATGGATGGTATTTAATGCTCATGGTTGGTATATAATGCTCATGGTTGGTATATGATGCTCATGGTTGGTATATACTGCTCATGGTTGGTATATGATGCTCATGGTTGGTATATAATGCTTATGGTTGGTATATGATGCTCATGGTTGGTATATAATGCTCATGGTTGGTATATGATGCTCATGGTTGGTATATAATGCTCATGGTTGGTATATGATGCTCATGGTTGTTATATGATGCTCATGGTTGGTATATAATGCTCATGGTTGGTATATGATGCTCATGGTTGGTATATAATGCTCATGGTTGGTATATGATGCTCATGGTTGTTATATGATGCTCATGGTTGGTATATAATGCTTATGGTTGTTATATAATGCTCATGGTGGGTATATAATGCTCATGGTTGGTATATGATGCTCATGGTTGGTATATCTTTAAATTCTCGGTGGTTGCCTATTTGCCTCTGGCAGAATTTGATGATCTACAGGTCACAGATCAGCCAATTGAGTGACTGTGAGCCTACAGTGACTACAGCAGCCTACAGTGACTACAGCAGCCTACAGTGACTACATCAGCACACAGTGACTACATCAGTCATTGCATAGTTATATTATCTACCAACAATTTCCTATACTTAAAAATAACATTAATTGTTTAAAATATATTTAAATAGTTACCTTAGTGTTTAATATTTCCTTATATATTAGATCTAATTTAATTTAATTAACAACATACCAGATATAATATATATACTTACACGACCATTAGTATGGTATCTTTCTTTCGTTATTAATTATAACATTTAATGATAGCTTATTAATGAACATTTTGGTAAGTGGATATGAGTTTACATCACTTTACAGTTTGGTATGTGGATAAAAGGTTTATGATAATTTATTATTTGCATATAACTTACTTCTCCCTGAATTTTTCTTCTTGCGTTAATATCAGTTAGCACACTAATGATACTTTTATCTCACAATTTAGTGTAGATAGCATAGTAATGATCTCTACTCTTCTTTAAACAATGTTAATGTATCTTACGATTAAGGATATAATTTCCTTTTTTATCTAAGATGAGTAATTGAATAGGATATAACATGTGGAATGAATTATCCCTTTTGTATGTGGCTTTTCTCGAGGTAGCCCTGTGTATCGATGTGGTGTGTATCGAATATACCTATTTACTCGAGCGTTGCACAGATACATGTATTCGAGTTGCGGCCTATAATTAAGGGACCTCATCTCCTTCCAGTCTGCTCTGTACAATCAACACTTAAATACCGATACTTCTCCCCAAACCAACCAAAATGAAACATAAGACAAGTCAAATGAAACAGTATATTAAATAGGGTGCTGTGAAGTTTTAGATGAAAAAATGTAACAGTGGATAAGTTGTTTATTTTGCAAATTGTACGCCGTTCAACTTCTGTTGCCCTTCGAAAGATGTCTGACATTCCTTCATCTTATGTTGACAGAGAAAAAAAAGAATTGTCATTCGTCAATTGAGATCAACAGAAAGAAAACATATTGTCAGGGTGTCTGGGAACATTCCATATTATATCCTGCATATTATTCCAATGGATTGAAACGCGATTCAATTTCTTCTGATTAGTTTTGTTTTATTGTTGCTCAGTGTGGTTAAATTAGTTATGTTGGTTAGGCGAAGAACAAAGAATGTTTTGGGTCTGGTGACGCTTCTTACACTTCTCATCATTTTGTCATTTGTTTCTGTTGAACTAAATTGATGAAATGAATTTAGAGAAAGTGTTCATCATGACTAGATAATGAATGCTATTATGTTGAGAAGTACATTAATTAATGGACCATGGCTGCAGCACCTCAACTATCATTATCAAATGAAAGTTTATATCATCTGAAAGTAGTGATTTGTGTATTCAAAAAGAGATTTAAATACTTTGAAAACATTTAAATATTTTGTAAACTTTAAAATTGTTTGTCTCTTAAAAAAATGTTTAGTTCTTAAAACCAAATTAATTTTCATTTAATTTTGTTCACGCAGGTTTAACTCCGGAAATGAAATCAACGAATTAAGATTCACTAGATCCTGATCTGAAAATACCTAACTTGTATCCCTGTACATAGTAACTTTCTGCTTCTGTGACATTTTGACTATATTCCTATTTAAAATCCAACTTTAAACTGAAATTAAAATAGTTGTGAAATGTCCTCCAAATGAATTACATCAATATATTAACCATCAAATAAAAACCCATCTATAAGTACCAATATAATATTAGGTTCTGTAAGCATATTTTAATTACTGATATTCTCAGCTGATTTTATTTGCCTTTATTTATTAATTTTAATATTCGACTTTTAATGTAGTTGATTAAGATTAATATTTGATTGTTAATGGTTAAAACCCAAACTTTTAAAAATGGTTTCAAGTCACAATTGGCTTGGCAATATGGAATTTTAAATTAAAATTTCAATAATAATTTTCAGTTCATAGATTATTGTAATTAATGAAATTAAATAAATGTTGATTGACTTTATACAACATTCATTTTGTAATTAATTAAAAAACTAGAATGGGCCCTCATAGAGCGCTTACCTTCGCCGCCGCATATAAATGACATTGGCCATTGAATATTCCTTGGGTTACAAAGGGCCTTGACTTTGACCTTTCAACCGATCACTCCCTAAATCTAACCAAATGGTTACTGGATAATAACCAATCGTCCCACCAAATTTCAGGCAATTTGGTTGATACTTTTAGAGGTATGAGAATGAAAAGTTTACTGAATGACCAAACCATAACTTTCCGCAATTTTGTGAAGATAATAATTTGAGTTGAATGTCAATTAAAGTAATTTTATTGTTCAATTTGATCAACCATCAAAGTCCTTGATTATTTGAAGTGATATTTTTTTTATTTCTGGGATTACTTTCATTAATTTAGCTCAACTCAAACAATTTTGTATGATCTGCATTTACGTTCAGTTAGTTCTCTCCGGGCACACTCTGAAACATGGTCTGAGTGCCTATATATATGCAACAATTATTCATGCATATATTTTACACTCTGCATATGTTTTACATCTGCATATATTCAGCTCTAAGTTTACCATACAGCTAAAAATAGTTCAATGCTGAACCAAATAGAAATGTGATGGTAAAAATTGTGCTTCTGAGAATCCTTTACGACTTTTGGCCAATTAAGTACCATTCTCAGCAAGGACGGTCGAATACAGCGGCCAAACTGGTTACAACTTTTCACTCATCAACATTTATGACATTAGATTTTTTATCAAGGGGATCCACATCAGTATATGGCTTTAAAGAAATTAAAAAGTATAACAGGATACATGTTTGATGTTGAAATCTAGAATTTAAATGTAGAAGCAATTGCAAAAAGGGCCGTGAATATTAAATGTAGTTTCTACCTGTATATCTATCACAGTCTAGAAAAAAATAAAATATCCTTATATGTATCTAGAAATTAAAAATATTTTTTTGTAAAATATTTCGAAATTCAATTCATTTTCAAAAACCTGTTTTGGTCATTTTTTTTAAATTCTTTAAATTTAGAGATAAATTTATAGATATAATAAATTATTTATTTCAATTTTTGTATGAAAAAAAATACCCTGCAGTTATGTTTGTGATTACAGAACAATGTAGAGTTATAATTTCGAATAAGAAAATATGTACTTGATTTTCAAAGCTGTTTTTACCTAAACTATTTCGTTTGTAATATCGAATTACTGCTCCCATGTTATCGAAGTGAAGTTTTTTCGTTATTTGGATATGATCTGACAAGTGAAGGACTTAGGAGAATATAATTGAATGCTAATGTGATGACACCTCCATGTGATAAATGTGAATGGGATTTTATCTGTATGTGATGAGGGATTTTCTCGTTTGACGTGACTTGCAGTTTGTGACAGAACTGTCTTAATTTGTATCACAGTCACTGTATTTCTAACTACTATTCTCATGGAGTCACTTTCCTATCTGACTGCTTCTTCTAGTCCCTTGTACTTAATTTCCTTTTGACGTCAGCTTGAATTCCGAAGCAGACGTTAAAATTCTCTACTATATTAACAAGCTTTTAACAATCTTGATTGAATATGGACAAATTTCTTGATTTAATTTAAAAAAAATGCGATCACGTTTTGTTTGTTATAGTCTGATGTATAGTGAAACCACAAATGCCAATTGACATTCCTTGGCATAGAGTCATTAGTATATCTTATAAACCTAGTGTATCTATGTACCTATGTAGAGTTCACAGCTAGTGTACCTTAAGTACCTAGTGTATATCATGTACCCAGTGTATTTTATGTACCTATGTAGAGTCCCTGGTATATCTATGTACCTAGTGTATCTCATGAACCTATGTTGAGTCACCAGTGTATCTATGTACCTAGAGTCCCTAGTTACTACTATATCTATGTAGCTAGTCTAGTGCAGCTATCACTATGTTCCCTAGTGTCCTCTACCCATGTACACTCAGCATGTGTGTGGCCCCTTACAAAACTCTCATTTGTAAAATGTGATCGAATTCACAGGTTAATTAGTTTCGTATTCTCTATTTTTTACGAGCGCCATACACAGTTAAAGATATTCTGTGTGCGGGTTGTAAATTTCAGTTATCAAGTTATTTATGCCGTTCATTTGGCCTCTGTGATAGTCTTTGAATGACTTTATTGTACTAAAATAGATATAATGAATGTTATCATCTGCTCTTTAGGGTGCTATCGTAGATGGTGTTTTAACTTTTTTATGTTTTGTTATATCCATTTAATTACTTTAATAGTAGTTTTATTTACTGTTTTTCAACATGAATATAATTATAGCAAAAATATTGTCTATGCACATTAAATATTAGGTAGAAGAATTAATAAAATTTTGTACGAAATCAATGAAAATGTTTTTTTTATATCATTATTATTTACTTTTATTATTGCTACCTTATTTCAGTATTAATTTCTATTTTTTCACTATTGTTATGTTATTTAGGTAGGCCTAATAGTCGTCAAGTTATTCGAAGAATGCAATAGTTAGCAGTTATGCAATAAATACGACCCTGGGGCTACCAATAGACTACCTAGTTCAAACCAGAGGCCCTAGTCTACCTGCCACTAGTCGCACTAGACATTAACTAGTGCTATAGTACTAAATTAGTCTGATATCTCTTGATGTTAAGTGTGTACTTGAAATTAATTTTCAATTGGGTTAATATTAGGTTAATAATTATTTTGAATTATCTTATAAAAATAATTCTGACTAGTCTTAAAAGAAAGGTTGATTTAAAAATAATAATTGATTTTTATTTTAAATAATTTGATTAATTTTTAGAACTAATTTTTTTAAAATTTTTATTAATTTTTAAAAGAATATTTATTAATCTTCAAAATAATTTAATGATTATAAAAATAATTTAATAATTATTAAAAATAATTTAATAATTATTAAAATAATTTAATAATTATTAAAAATAATTTAATAATTATTAAAAACAGTTTTGACTAAATTTTAAGAATAATTTTAAAAATTGTACCAATTTTATAGCAAGTTGAATTTTTTTTTCAATTAAATACATTAAAAAAGTGTTAAATTTTATATCACTTATTATAAAATTAATTTATGCTTTGTTTTTTAATTGTTTTCAATTATTTATCTTTTATTTCCTAAATTTTATGTTGTATCACCTGAATCATGCAAAG